>BCLG01000165.1:91625-133394 GCA_001602295.1 Zoysia matrella
TAAACTAATCTAGGAAATCAATCAACAAATTCTTGATTAAGTTGAACTATTTACTGTTATTAAGATAAGAGCATACCTTGGCCTTGCCAATTGGAAGGAAGAAGCTAGAGTCAAGTGCCTTAGAAGAATACATACACTGTAAAAAGACAGATTTACCTTAATCTTTCTATACCTTAAAATCATATTTATCACAGCTTATAACAATTGATAAATTGATGAGTAAAGGAGAATGATATAGACCAATGTTAGTGATGGCTTTTAACATGACAACCGGAATCAGCAAGCTTAGTGACAATTAAATTGAAACCAAAATTGGGGATTATTTAACAGACCTTTTAGAAACTCCAAGCTATCACCAAAGCCATCATCAGCAACAGATAAGAGTGAGATAGTAGGTGCAGGAACCCACAATGTAAAGAAGTCAACAACTGAACGTCTTATTATATCAGTAAGAACATAGTCGATCTATTAGGAAAAACAGCCCTTTCTGCTTTTCATAGTGCATTATAAGAGTGGTAGTTATTGAGATACCCTCTTCAAAAGCTAAACTATTAAGGAAACAGTTAATCTATTAAGGAATATGGGATCTGCTCGTAACCTTCCACGAAAGCCCTGGACACAATGACCAGAACAAATTTCAACTGTTTCAGCTTTCTCCTAATCCTCATACCTAAATACAAGCATCTAATATTTCTGAGGGACAGTGTGCTAAAAAAATACTACAAAAGCTTCCTACCTGGAATCGATGATGCAGTTCAGCCATAAAAGGGTATTTCTCAAGGTCAAAAAGTTCTGCAATATGTCCAAAAAAACATGCAGGTCTAATCCTTTCTAAAGATCCTGTCATAACAATTAGGAGACTCATATCAGCTGTAACAATAGAAAATCTGATAACTGAATTTGATAATGAATTGTTATGGCAGTATATCAATCACATATGACATTCTAGTACTGTTTAAATTTGCCTTAGGCAAAAAAACAATTCAAAACAAGTTATGGTAGTAGGGATATAGCATAAACAACATTCAACAAATTATGAGCAAGAGATTAAATGGGGTAAGACTTCGTATCCTACCAGCAGCAACCATAACTCTAGCTCGGCACGCTCAAAGCAATTTTGACTGCATGGTTTGCCATGAAAAAAAAGGCGGAAAAAAGCGTACGCGTGTGAGCGTACAATTGCAGAGCGGCGCCTCACCGCTTCGCTTCAGGGGCTAAGCGCACAGTAAGCGCCGTCCAGCCACCGCCAGGCTTGCGCTGCGCGCCCATGCCACTCCTGCCACCGTCGCCCCCTAACTCCGCCGCCAGATCCAAGCGCCCACCGCCGTCGCCTCCGTCAGATCCGTTGTCACCTCCGCCGCATGTGCATGGCCGCCGCTGCACCATGCTGTGTGGTGGTCATGGCTGGGGTCGAGCAGGGGCGTGGGACTGAGAGGGGTGGGGTGGAGTGGTTAGGGTGGAAATTGGGCTGTGCTGGCCCAATAAATGAGAAAGCTATGGGCCTAATGGGCCACTAAATGGCAGCCATGCATCTTTTTTCCTTTTCTTTTTCCATTTCTATTTTCGGGAATTATTATTACATTGATAATAATAAGACGCTTAATCACGCTTACGTGCGGGGCTTACCGCTCACTTAGCGCTTAACGCTGTTTTTTTCATGGATGGCTTGGCAGCAGAGTACGACAGGAAATCAGGTACAAGGATTTCACCCTCTCTTCTTATGCCTTGAATCAAGAAGTAACACGATTCTTTTTCTTTTGCATCTTTTAGATATTCAGGCAGGAACACTAATCCCTCGGGCCACATGAGCTTGTACCAGTTACAGCAACGAGCATCATTGAAGATGTTGGGATGGATCATGGAATACTTGCTCAAAGTTTAATAACAGAATGCAGATATTGTAAGGTGTATATGAGTAATACAAAAAAAAAGTGCATGTCATTATAAAAGAGTTACCCATTAACCTAATGGTTTAGTGATCTTGACTACCTCTAATGTCACCAAGGCATATCGTTGTACAACTCGGGCATGGCATCGCACAAGGCCTCATGTGACGGCAGTGGTGGCCGCGGAGGACGAGGCCTGCGCCAAGGGTGGGGTGGCGGCTGCTACAACCAACCTGGCAGGGCAAGGCCAGCGGCTGGGGTGCGGCGGCGGGAATCTTACGAGGCGTGCACTGTCGAGTTCGCTGGAGATGATGAATCTCTCGCTACGGTGGCCCGATATTGACGGAAATGGGACAAAAATGAAGAGGATATCGTGGGGAATCTCACCATGGGTGTTTTCACCGTTGATGATTTTTGGAAAGGCGGCGCGACGGCGAGGCGGCGGCTCGGAACGCCGGCTTCTTTGCGGCTGCGGTCGGATGGATCAACTCCGCACGAACAGCGTAAATTTTGGCGGCGTGGGCGACACACCTCGGCGCGACGTCTTCGGATCCGGGACAGCCGATTCGGCGGTGCCGCTTCGAGGTCGAGGTGGCGGCGGCGCGTCGAGGTCTAGGATTGCGGAATGGAATCGAGACGGGCAACGGGTGACTTGGGTTATATAGGGGAAGGTGTGGCACAGTAACCGTCTTGGAAGGGGCCGCAGAAATCGGGATTCGGCAGATTCGGTTTTTCGATTTGGAGGCGGCGGTTTGTTTCCGTTGGGGCGGCAGCTTCGTCCTTTCGTCAGGGCGAGGGAGAAGTCGAGGACTGGAGAAGAAGGAGCGGGCCCGGCTTGGCAGTCGCAGCAGCGTGAGCGCTGGCCTGCTGGGCCGGCTGCGGTGGCGTGCGGTGCGGTCAGGCAGCCTTCTGGGCTGTGCGGCGAGCTGGGCCCTGGTGTAGGGAAGGCGTGGCGTGAGGGACAGAGAAGAGAGAAGGTGAGCTTCGGCCCAGGCGAGCAAAATTTTCCTTTTCTTTTCTTTTATGTTTCCTTTTCCATATTTTATAAATCTTTTAAATTTAAATTAATGCAGAAACAATTGAAATAATCAAATATCTCATGTTAAATTGAAATAATTAAATACTACATGTAAATTGAAATAATTTGTGAAATGTAATCAAATATTTCAATTTGGAAGATCTGCCTGACGGTTCCGTCAAACCGGCAATACAGGATCAAACTGGAGCTTCTGTTAATCCACTTGGAAAGCTAAATGTAATAAATTTTCATCAAAATGTGGTTCCAACAGGCTCTTCTTCCACCTCGCGATTATCCCCAGCCCGCCATTCCCAGCCCGCCATTCCGCCAATCTCGCTCGCCAGAGCTAGCTAGCACACAGGCCTCGCCATCCAACGCGAGCTCCCCACTTCCCGCGCGCGTCGCCGTCTTCCGGCCGCGCCTGCTCCCCTTCCCGCCACGCCCGCCATATTCTTCATGAGGCCGTGCTCCCTTGCCGCGCGCGTTTCGCAACTCCCGCACCTCTGGACCCTTTTTATGGCCGATTGGAGACCAAATCTTGACCCGCCACTCTCCCCCGTCTGGCCGTCACCCTCCTAGCCGCGCCGCCCCTTCTCCATGTCCAGAGCTCGGGTTCCCCATCCTGCGGCGACTGCTGGCGAAGGAATCCCATCCCCAAATCTCGCCAGAATGCCTCGTCATACCACTGGCTTGAACGTTACTCCGTCGCAGGTACTGTTCTCGGATCCTGCCATGGGAGTCCACGACGAGTTTGCTGGGGCATGGCGGTGGGCGGGGCTAGGTGCGGCTGCTGGGATGGGGCTTCGCTGCAGCAGGGACTGCACGCAAGTGGCCAGAGCGGTGCTGCTCTGGTGGGACTTGGCGGTCTTCGCTGCGGAAGGGACGCAGGCAGCCAGAGCGGAGCAGAGCTTCGGCTGGGACTGGGCGGGAGCAGCGCCGGCGTGGTGAGAGGGCGGGAGCAGCGCCGGCGTGGTTCTTCTGCCTTCACGATCCGCACGAGCAGGAAAATTTGCGATGCTTTCGGCTTGAGGAAACAGAACGCTGCCGACATGGCTGTTTCAAATTTAGCTAACGGTGATGTTTTAGATAGTCTGTTGGTTGAACCTCTACATTTTGTGAGCGTTTCATTTTACAAACTAGCTAAAAGCAGTCTATTTGAATTTTCTTCTGCCTAACCTTGGAGATGTTCTTAAGCAAAATGCGTGGTTTCGGCAGGAACCACGCGCCGGATCGGAGAGATGTCGTGCAACCCACTTGATCTGATAGCAACTGCCCTTGCCTGTTTTTGCGTTCGCTTTTGATTCGCCGTGGAGCCGATGCGGTATCGTGCCATGGCCCTCCGCGTCGAGCGGCGAGGAAAAAGATAAACAGATTTTCTCAGCATTACTTTACAAAGTGTCATCTGTTTAGATTTAACATATCAACGATTCAAATTTACTTCGACTTAGATCTACAAGTTTTATTTTAAAAAAATTATTTGTTATAAATCTAATTTACACTGCATGTGATAGGTGATAATGACTTTTTATTTTCTCATGAAAAAGCACCCATCACTTCGCGTCTGACCCATCACATCGTGTCTGCACGGTGGCTGCGAGATGTGTTAAAAGTGTTGGTGATGTGCATCGCTCCGAGTCGCCAACTCGCCATCAGTTCCTCGAACTCGCGTGCACCCTGGCATTTCTTCCAACTCAAGTCGTTACAAGTTACTCCTTTGTTTTTTTTTATTGGATGCTTTAAAAGTGGACACGAAAATTAAAAAAAATAAAAAATAAAAAATCTAAAAAATAAAAATAAAGAGAAAAAAATATAAATATAAATATATTAAAAATAAAAAAAGATATATTATAATGTAAAGATGACACAGATAATATGAAACGGAGGGAGTAATTCGTTGTTATATTGAGAGCTGATCGAACGGTGTACGTCCTGGTGCAGTATGTTGAAGTACTTGATATGAACATTGTACGTACCGGAATAATCGAGGGCATCTATGTGTCCATGATTGCGCCACTCTAAATTTTTCACGCAAGGATCCCGTGCCGTGCACTGCAGTCACCCCTGGGTGGGCTTCGGACCTACCTGCCAACGACACGGTAGTGCTGGACAGTACGGCAAAAGGATCTGTTTCCCATTTTTCTCTCTCGACATATGTTGGACGCTTTGAAATGTTACTTTTCAACCAGCTGGGGTCGCGGCTGGCAGCGCCACCTGAGGAACGGTGAACGGCCGTGATGGGCCTTTATCTTCTATGGCAAAATTTGTCATATTTAATACTACTGATTCATCGTAAAATCAACGATAATAATAGACACATGATTCATCAGTTATACTTGTTTGAATAGATTAATGCAAATCCACTTAAGAAATAATCTTAAACCATAGAGCATTGGTTCAATGACGGGTAGTTAAAATTGAGTATGACAAAGTTTTTATTTCTTTACAAAATTTAAATTGATGCAGAACAGTTGCAACAATGAAATATTCCATGTCAATCCTGAATGCAATATTATGGGATATTAATTTCTAAGATGTAATCAAATAAATTACAAACTGAATATTTCAATTTTGGGAAAAATTGTGTTACACATGGGCTTCCAGATGCATGCATGAACGAGGGCGCCACCTGAACAGCTTTGCCCTCCGAGGCTGATGGTTCGGTCAAACCGGCAATCAGTTACATGAACAAACTTGCGCGTAGCTAAATGCGTGGATTCGGCAGCACTCGCGCACCAGATCGGAGAGATGCCGTGAAATCCACTTGGATCTTTTGATTTGTTTCCGTGGAGCCGAGGAAAAGCGCCCGTCGCGTCGTGTCTCCACGCAGCCGGCGAGACGGCGATGGAAATTATTGGTGTTTCCGCGATGTGCCTCGCTCCGAGTCCCCGTCGATGGCCATTGCATTTTATGCTTCCAATTCGTTACCAGTTAGCAGTTCGTAATTGCTGATGAGAGCTGACCGAGCGGTGTTCGACCAAGTGTCGTAGCCGCTCGCTCCGCTTTTAAATTATTGACACCGTTGATTTCAGACATTAATTTTAATTATTTATTTTATTTAAAAAAGCTTAATAAATATTATATATTTTATTATAATTTGTTTTATTATTAAAGTAGTTAGAACTATAAATTATAATTTTACACATTTAAATTAATTTTTTAAATAAAACAAATAATCAAAGTTAATATTTAAAGTTAATGATATCAATAATTTAAAAACGGGGAAACAGTTGTACGCACAGCATCAATTCGGCCGGCGGGCGCTGTGAAACGTTACTCTTCAGCCAGCTGGGTCGCCGGCGGTGCCACCTGCTGCAAAATGATGAACGGCCGTGATGGGTTGGCCGCAAGCAGTCGTCGCCTTTACCGGCGAGACTAGCGGCGGAGTCCGCCACGCCGCACGGCCCGCGGCATTGACGTGTGGAAGGGACTGATGGGGGAATTCCACGGAGCCTTAATTTCATGTGGCGATCAAGGGGAGACTCGCGTTGCTTCTCGACCGAGTCGGCAAGCCACTTGTAGTCACTGTGGAGACAATTTCTTGCGTACTCTGTCCTGTGGAAACAACTTCGTGCGTACTGCCTAAGGGCTCCGAACGCAAGATAGAAAAAATAAAAATACAGGAATAAAAAAACACGAGAATTAAAATACATCACTTCTTCAATCCTATAGAAATTGAAAACATAAGAATTTGGATTGAAATCCCTTTGGCAACATCACAGGAAAGCAAAGGAATTTAAATCGCACCAACATAAATCAAATCATCTAAAATTAAGCAGTACAGCATGCGATTTTGAGATGGGGACCCAGAAACGTGGAATCACACGTGAAAGAAAAAAGTAGCAGCCGTAGCCGATGATGATTTCTCCCTGGTCCGTGTTGGGGGAGAATGGGCATTCATCTGGATTATGGCTGCCTGGTTGTTTTCTTTTTTGAGGTGTGCCCCTGCTCCATGTGAGGGGTGGAGGTGTCTTCACTAGTGGCTAAAGCCAGACACCAAAAAAGCATAGCGAAAGGGCACCAACCGCACGCATGAAAGCCTTCGTTTCCCACCAGGAAAGTTTCCAAGAAGTCAGAGCTCTTGGTAATTTTCCTGTGAAATCACATTCTAGGAATGCAATCCTAAGGAATTATTCCTATAGCTTTCCTACCAACCAAAGGAGATATGTAGGAAAAATTCCATAGGAATGAAATCCTCCAAAAATCCTTCATTTTTCCTCCAGTCCAAAGGCCCCCTGATTGTTTTGACCAAGGCATTAATCAGTGCGGGAGTACGTAAGACTTTTCCATTTGCTCCTAGTTTATACCATTTGTTCATTGTTTTTTTTTTTAAGCCACCATTTGTTCGTTGTTGATGGTGTGCCGGCTGTAAACAATACTACCCATTTTTTATCTTTGTTGCAGCCAAACAAGTTTGTACTAGTAATTCTTTTTAAGAAAAAAAAAACACGTCGCACATCTTTAACCACCGCACTCCGCACCCCGTTAAAAAAATAAAGGGAAACCTTTGTCGGTGTGCATTTGTAGTAAAGAGCGCAGAAAGTAGCAAGAAAATTTCACGGTCCTCAGGTCTACACGTAGGGTACCTTCGACGAATGGCCTGATGCACCTTTGGATTCATCTCCTCTTTTTCTTCGCGACAAGTGAATGCGCACGCCTCCTCTTTTTTTTTCCCCTTTGGTTTCAGCGTCTCTGGATTGTTGTAGAGTATCTCGAACGAACAGTTCTCTCAAAAATCATCTCAAAAACTATTTTTTAAGGTCAACCTAAAAAATTTTGGAGTCCGTGTTAATCATTTTTTTAACAGTTCTTTTAAATATAGTTTAAATTTGATCTAAGTGAACAATTGATTTCACGTGTTAGTTGCACGAGAGATAGAATTGGAAACTAAAAAAAAAATTCAGATATATCTTATAATAGAGAAATTTTAAAAAACCTTCAAAAGTAGATAGATGTTTAGAAAAATTATTAGAAGAGGTTTTTTTTATATTTTTTCTTTATAATTTAATTTAAAAGGAGTTAATGAGGAGCTTTCAGATATGCTGTTATCCTGCCTCTTTTGTAAAAAAGAAAGTGAGGCTTAAGCGAGTGCGGTTAAGCCAACTCAACTCGCGCCGCAGCGTTCGGCGAGAAGTCACCCCCAGCACTCCCCAGAGGCCCAGACACTCTTTTGTAAAGAAAAGCAAAGCTTCCCCTAGCAAGCCACGATGCGGAGGACACGAGTCGCGCGACCTCAACTCTCGTCGCAGCGTTCGGCAAGAACCCACCCGCACCGCAGACGCAAAAGGCAAAGCTTCCCAGAGCAAGCCAGGACGCGACGACACGAGTCGCACAAACTGGGCCTGGATTGGGAATCGGCAGCATGCGCGCTCCTCCTTCCGTTAGGCCAACAGCGGTCGCGTCCCATCCATGATCCATCAGACCAAACAGACACGGCCACGCGCGCGCGCGCCGAGAAGCCGTGTGCGCGTCATGGCGTCGGTGAATGATATAACGAGGAGAAGAGTAGCTTAAAAAAAAGCGTGAATAAAGAAAACGATACGTAAATTTATATAAAAAAAACTTTTTTAAAAAAAAATAAAAAATTTATCTTATCTATTTATTTATCGATCTGATAATTATATATATAACGAGTATATAAAGCGACAAGTAGCAAATCTACGCCGAACCGCCTCGCCTACGTTCCCGTGCCGTCCGCGGAGATCCTTGCACCCCGCGGGACGCAACGCGGGGAAACCCGCGACCGCGACCGCGCCGTACTGGAGGGCGCAGCCTGTCACGGAGTCACGCTGCTGCGGGTATATATACCCCGGCATACCAGCGCTCCACCCCATCGAATCGCACTGCTCGAACAGAGTACAAGTAGTAGCCCACAAGCAAAGCAGAGCACACCCGTCCCCTGTTTCTACATCCTCCGCTAGGCTCGTAGGTCGTCTAACAAGAACAAGAAAGGTCCCGATGGCTCCCCGCGGCGCTGTGCTCGTCGCCGTGCTGGCCGTCTTCCTCTTCGCCTCCTCCGCGTCGGCACAGGATTTCATGGCGCCGTCGTCGGCACCCGCGCCGGGGCCAGACGCTGGGGCGGCAGCCGGTGCAGCTTCCGCAGGGTTGGCCGTTGTGTGCTCAGCTCTGGTGTCCCTGCTCGCGGCGTCCTTCATGCACTAGACTGCACCTCCGGTTCCAGAGATTTTCATCAGCAGACAGCAGGTTGTGTGCGATGGAAACTATGAGCCTATGAGAGATGGTAGTTTGACTTGTGCTCCTGGTGACTCTTGACATTTTTTTTTGTACAAAATATGGAGTACTTCTATGTGCCTTTATTATATATTTATGTATGAATAAATAAAGCGAGATTATCTTGTCCTCCTCTTGCGTATCAGAAACAGGTCCTCCGTTTCTGTGTCCCTGCATCGATCGATCAAGAACAGTCTTTTTTCTTTCGATTTTTCAGCGCTGGACATGGATTGTAGTTGCAAGAAACAAAAAATGCCGTAGACATCTTCAAAATTTCGTGGGCTCCAAATTTTTTGCAGTATTACAGAATTTCGTGGGCTCCAAAGAATGTTTTATAGAACAGTTGTAGAAATTCCGCAAGATGGAAGACTTTGTGCAGAGTCAGGGCAATCATTTCTCATTTCATTTACTACTTTTGTATGTGTTCATGTTTTCTACAAGATCTTATGCACTTGATGATAAAACGGTACTTTATTGGCCACCGTCCATGTCCATATGAATTCGTCATCTGAATGAGGACGACTGCGAGATGACATTTGCCCTAAAACGTTCCTAAATAGTGCTCAAGTGCTAATTTCGTGTCAACTTAAACAAATTTGCAATTTGCATCAACTCTGGTTTTAGTTAATCTGTGAAAAGCAGAGATGTACTCCAGTCCATGGTGGAGTCTCCATGTGAGAAGGATAGAGTGCATGGTACTCTATGATGGAATCTCCATGTGAAAACTGAGAAGTATAGACTGATTGCCCTAGCATCGGAGGCAGTAAGTATAGACCGGCTAATCATATTTACCATATCGATTGTACCAAAATAATACTCTGGGCAACCTTGTCACGACAAGTCACAATCAAAACTTAGACCTGGAATTTACATAAATATTCGCATAACCGAGATTAGGATGTCGAACGCATATCATCGCAACAATGGCTAGTCCATCTGCAACAACACTTCCGAATAATGAAATGAGGAGAATCTCCCACACATGTTTACCAAGCATCTTCGTACTGCTACAGGAAGCTATCCCGATTACTGATCTCTTTCTGTCGTTATATCCTCATTTTCCGTGCATTAATAAGTTTCTAAATTGTTGTTACTGTTGACTTTTAATATTATTTTTTATTATTTATCTTATTCAAAAAATTAATTGAAATGTGTAAAATTGTAAGTTGTGATTCAAATAACTTTAATGATAACGCAAATAATAGCAAAATATATAATATTTATCAAATGTTTTTGAATAAAATAAATAATCAAAGTTGATATAAGAAGTCGACGGTGGCAACAATTTATGAATAAAAGGAGTACAACCAAATGACCTCACTGGACCTGCAGATGTGGGACCCTTCATAACATATGAAGAGAAGATTAAATGAAGGGGAATTTGTTTACAGGACACCGTGCTTGTGCCTATTTGTCTACACCACACCGTCCGTCTTGAATATGTCTATAGGACATCGTAAAATTGTGTTTCATGTTTATATCACATTGTGTTAATTATTTAAACTTTTTTAGCAGCCAAAATAAGAGAGAGAAATTAGGAAAAATTGTGAGTGTCCTTTTAACTTAAGACATGTATCATTTGGTGTGATCACTATCTTAATTCTTATTATCTAATGCCTGTTCTATCTTGTTAGATATGTAGGTTGATCTGCTATGGGATGAAGATTTTTATTGATATGAACAAGATCAAAAAAAGTAGAAGTGCTTAGGTTCAAGACTATTCACACATTTTTCTCTTATATTTCTCATTACGGCTGCTCAAAGTTTAAGTATCGAAAATAGTGTGCTACGAACAAAAAAATAATTAAAATATCCTATGGACAAATTCAAGACAGGTGGTGTGGTTCAGACAAATAAGCATAAGCACGGTGTTCTGTAGACAAATTTTCATTAAAATGAAGGGTATTATTTTACATAGCACCCTTTGACTCTAGCCAGGTAATTTTTCTCCATCAATGTGTGACGGTTTCTTTCTGCTGGCAAAGCTTGCATCTTGAGATAAACATGCATGATTGGCAGCCGACACCTGTCCGACACCTGATGATGCAGATCTAGGGTTTCACCCTGCTTATATTTCATCACGGGCGAATTTTTGCTCCATCAGACCCCTTGCTATCCCAAGGAGGAGGGTAGGTGGTGATGGAGAATGAAAAAAAAATGGGTGGGCGTCGGCCTAAGTGAGGAAATTTCGTTTTCCCTGTTGTTTCAATTTTCTTTTCCATTTCTTTTCTAACTAGTCTCGATGCTCGTGCTAACGCTACGGTCTAAAAAATATTAACTTAAAAAATAATATATTAATATTAAAATTTGATGTTTCTCATTATTCACCATAAAAGGTTAAATACAACTAATCATTCAAAGTTTATATATATATCATATCTAAATCTACTTCACACGATGCGGCAGCACGAGCAATGGCAGATTGGTGGCAAGACGCGGCGAACCGGGGCGAGGGTGTGGATCGATGTCGATGCGAAGCAATGCGATGCGGCCAAGGCGGAGCTAAGTTTCACGCGACCCTACGGTACAAGACGTAGTAGATGGATGGTTAGGGCCCAAAACAAATGGAAACAATTAGTAAAACATCTCAATCATTTTCACTTTCATATTTCATATTTGTAACACCGGATGGAAACGAAAACAGAAAACCAAAAATTAAAATAAATGGATAAATATGGAGTTCAAAAACGAAATAATCCGAATGGAAATGTAACGAAACAGTTTCTTTTAAGACAGAATTCCTTATTTGGTCTAAAAAATTCACCACTTCCTTTTTTGCCCTTTTTGATTTGAACTTTTTTATATGAACTAAAATCTATTTTTGATTCTTTATTTGGCCCTTCCGTCAATTTTAACCCCTAATGGGTGTTAAGTGAAGCATAAAATGACCATTTTACCCATGCTTTTGTATGTTTCAATTCAAGGATTATTTTTCTTTTTTGTGTGGTTTGATAATATCATAATTATAAATTTTCCTATGCGGCAGTCTGTACACATAGGATTTAAATAATTTTTGTGCAATTATCATATTATCAAACAATAAAAAAATAAATAAGTACTAAAAATGAAATAAATATAACATCTAGGGGTAAAATTGTTATTTTATCCCTCACTTAACACAGTTTGTGAGCAAAATTGATGGAAGGGCCAAATAAAGAATCAAAAAATGACTTTAGACCATATAAAGAAGTTTAAATAAAAAAGGGTAAAAAAAAGTCGTAACTTTTTTTAGACCAAATAAAGAATTTTCTTTTAAAAATGTTTTGTAAAGAGTCTTCTTCTATTTTTTAGAGTCGATAATATAGGTAAATATCCACGCTACCCTGTGTTTGAATTTAAAAAGTCTATTAGTTAGTACCTAGCGTCCGAACGTTAGTTTTTTATTAAGTCAACCCCTCGATCAGGTTCGGAAGAGCTCTCCAGGAGCCGCGCGGGGACGTTTTCAGTTGGGATGCCACCCATGAATTTGTTTTATTTCTCAACAACTTTTTTTAATCTCATATATTTTTTTTTTGATAATTATGTTTTGTTAACCAACAATAGTTAAGTTGTTGTATTTTGTTAGCTAACAATAGTTTACGTAGACTTAAGAACTAGAAGATTCAAAAGAGTTCGTCTATTACATTTGTAAAAGGTATCTGTGAAAATATTTTATACGTCAGATTTGTAAAAAAAAATAATTTTAGATGCATTTTTTGTGTGCACGTAGTCTAACTCATCTCTGTTGGAGACATTTTACCGTGTGTACTATAAAAGAAAAACGGTGCTTTTTAATCTTTTCTAATTTTTAATGCTTTCATAAATTGATGCCAGACAATTGCAATAATTAAACATTCACTTAGATAAAATGATATTTATAAAATATTTTAAAATATATTTTAAAATATTTTATAAAGCATTAGAAAAGATATGGAAAACACAGTTGCAATAATTAAATATTCCAATCTTGCGGTTGATCAGTTTTTGAAAAAATATTATAAATGTTAAAATTTGATAATCTCGTAAAATAAAAAAACAATCGATAAACTGAAAAAAAAATGAGAAGTTTACTACTGTAACATTTTGACTAAATTTCATTTACATTTTAAATTTTAAAGTAGATGTTTATGATTGGTTTCACCTTTTTTGTGAAAACTATGAAACCGATAGGATCCGATATCCCTGGCTCCAACGATGAATAAAACATTGGTGGCGGTCGATCGAGAACTGTCACTGCTCTCTCTATGATCAAAGAAATACACTTGGAACTGAGAAGTGAGAACTGTCTGTTCGCTTTTGATTTGTTTCTGTAGTGCCGAGGGATTGAGTTCCTGGGCGGTCCGCCGAGGCAGTCGACGTCCCGGTGCGGAGGCTGTTCGACCGGTGCTAAGACGCCGCGCGGCGAGGAAAAGCACCCGTCGCGTCGCGTGTGCACGCAGCCGACGAGACATGCGTGTCCCGCCGCGATGGGCCTCGCCGTCGAACACGCGGGCGCCCTCGCATTGCTTTCAAGTCGTTACCAGTTAGTAGTAGTCTGACCGAGCGGTGGGCGTCCTGGTGTCCTTGATACGCACAGCGAACGTACCGGAAGAATCGAGAGCATCTACGTGTGTCCCTACGTGGCTTGGCTGCACCGGATTTCTCTCTCTCTCTCTCTCCCTCTCTCTCTCTCAACATAGGCCTGGCGATTCCCGGGACGACGTGCGATTCATTCACCAGAGGACGTACGGGCGTTTACCGGCGAGAGCAGCGGCGGAGTCCGCGCCGCCGCACGGCATCGACGTGTGGACTGGCCTGGAGGGGCAATTCCACGCAGCCTTTTAATTTCATGTGGTGACCGATCCAGAGGAAAGTCCCGCGTTGCTTCTGGATCCAGTCGGCAAGCGACATGTAGTCGCTGTGGAAACAACTTCATGCGTACTTCCTAACTGTTTTGACCAAAGCATTAGCGCGAGAGTACATAATACTTTTCCTTTTGCTCCTAGTTTATTCATACCAGTATTTCGTTGTTGACGGTGTACCATCTGTAAGCCATACCCAATTTTTAATCTGTAAGCCATAATACTTTACCGCACTTGTAGTAAAGCACAAAGTAGCAAGGCAATTTCATGGTCCTCTGCTCTACACGTCTTCGGAGTTTCTTTACCCTCTCTCTCTCTCTCTCTCTCTCGTCTTTTGTAAAGAAAGCGAAGCATAGCGCGAGCGAGTGACCACCCATACTCGCGCCCCCAGACGCAGAAGGCAAAGCTTCTCCGAGCAAGCCACGACGCGACGATACGAGTCGCACCGAGCTGGGCCTTGCCCGGATTGGGAGCCGGCAGCACGCGCGAGCCGTGACCACCCAAACCAAATCGACAACGCGGAAACTCCACGCGGGCCACGCCGCCCGCCGTGACGCCGAACCGCCTCGCCCGCGTTCCCACGCCGTCCGCGAAGACCAAACGCGCCAGGGCACGGAGACCCAGGCTTGCACCCCGCGCGACGCAACGCGGGGAAACCCGCGACCGCGACACCCGAACCAGAGGGCGCAGCCTGTCTGTCACGGGGACCGGGGTCATGCGGCCACGAGACCTATATAAACCCCGGCACGGCTGCGCATTACTACCGCTCCATCGCATCGAATCCCACCGGCACCGCTCCAACAGAGTCTGAGTAGCCCACAAGCAAACCAAAGCAGAGCACACCCGCCCCCTGCTTCTTCTGCCTCCACTCGCCTCGCGCCTCGCAGGTCGTCTAACAAGAACAAGAAAGGTCCCGATGGCTCCCCGCGCCGCTGTGCTCGTCGCCGTGCTGGCCGTCTTCCTCTTCGCCTCCTCCGCGTCGGCGCAGGATTTCATGGCGCCGTCGTCGGCGCCCGCGCCTGGCCCGGACGCGGGGGCGGCGGCTGGTCCGGCTTCCGCCGCGCTGGCCGTTGCGTGCTCCGCGCTGGTGTCTCTGCTTGCGGCGTCCCTGATGCGCTAGACTCCACCTCCGGTTCCAGAGATGTTTCATCAGTAGGTTGTGTGCGAGACATGAGAGATGGTAGTTTGACGTGCGCTCCGGGTGACTCGAGACATTCTTTTTGTACCATATAATTATATACTGCTATGTGCCTTTATTATATATTGATATACGAATAAATAAAGCGGGATGATCTTGTCGTCCTCTTGCATATGAAAAATTTTGTCCACCGTTTCTGTATCCTTGCATCGATCGATCAAGAACGGTCTTTTCCCCATCTTTTCTGCGCTGGACATGGATTGCAGGCCGCACGCGATCTCTCAGTTTCCTACAGAACAACAGAGATTCGACTTGATTCTTTCTGTGCGTCTTTCAAAATTCTTCTGTGTTACGGATTTTCGTGGTTTTCAAAGAATGTTTATAGTAACAGTTCTAGAAATTCCGCACATTGGAACACTTCTTCAGCAGAATCATTTCATTTTCAATTACCATCTTCTGTATGTTTGTGCATGTTTTCGTACACGATATTATGCACTTGATGACAAAAGTAATCACTTCTCGAAAAATTTGAAACCGTATCGAAGGAACCCTTAGAATCTGAATGACGACCGTGGAATGACATTTGCCGTTGAAATGTTCCTAAATACTCATGGTCAAGTGCTAAATTCTTTTGTCATCTTCAACAAATTTGCAATTTGCATTAACTCTGATTTTAGTTGACCGAAGAAAAGCAGAGTTATACTACTTACGGAAAGAATACGTGCACGTTCCATTGCCACTCCTTGATTTATATAACATGTAAGATTACAAACAACAAATCTCAGGATGTCTACACATTCCATCACTGCATAATCACAATCTGTTCATGCCATAGTTAGCAGATCATGACGTGTAGCAACTGGAAGCCTTGTAGCTTCACACCTTGCATCCTCAATTTGTTACCGTTTGGACATCAGGGGGATGATCTAAGCGTAATCTTAAACTAGATTAGTTGCCATAACAACATAAATGTGATAATGGAGGAAGTATAGACAGGCTAATCATATTTACCATACCGATTGTACCAAATAATACTCTGGGCAGCTTTGTCACGAGAAGTCAACACATCACAAGACGACTATATCGACTAGGATGTTCAATGCAGAACATCGCAACAACGATTAATCCATCTGCAAGCACACTTTCGTGTAATGTAATGTCGTGAATCTCCGCACATCTTTACCAAGCATCTATCTACTTGGAAATTATCCAAGTCACTGAAATTTTTTCTATCGGTACTCCCCTTTTTCTTCTTTTGCCGTATATCAATAATTTATGTAATAGCCAAATGACCTCAGATGACACGTCAATGTGGGACCCTTCCTAATACCGGAAAGGAAGATTGAACCAAGGATAGTATTTTACATAGCACCCTTTGTAACTGTAGTCAGGTAAAATGTTCAGCCCTGGTGGAGCCCATGCCAGCGACATATGGCAAAGTTTTAAAAATAATTTCATAAAGTTCTGTTTCGGCATCCAACCATAACTGCAATGGACTTCCTTTTCACCACCCTCAGATCACCGACACTTCTTGTATAGGGTCATCTAGGTGCCTTGCAGGACTCCAGTGGACTCCAAAATTTCTGCATCGAAGTTTATATCAATGTCAGATATGTGTGGCTAACATAGAAAGACTGCCAATGAATTTATGCAGCAGACAAGGAATGCAAAAGTTTTAATCAACGATCATTGCCTTTGTTCAATGTAAAACTGAAGTTTTCCAAAGATGCCTCAATGTAATGTGCTTTCTCCAGAATTTGCAAAACAATGGTGGAAAGGATATCCCAGAATGCCTGGTTGCAATTGCTCCAACTCATTTGGTCAAATCATGAAGAGGATGATTTTGTAAAATCACTCAGAACAAAATGGAAAGAAAGATGCAAAATTTAGTAACCGCAATACATCTCCATTACATCTCACAAAATTGAATGTAAATTTAGAACTGGTGAGTAATGCCACAAAAAGACAATTCCACGTAAATTTCAGAAAGTGTCAAATGAAATGACATTTATAGATTTGATTGTATGACAGTAACTTATTTGGTCAGAACTAGAATCATAATATGAACTGTGTACCAAAAGTAGCGCTTACATTTGACATATATACAACTCCAGGTCCCTAAAGGTGCAACTGACTGAGGAAGTCTGATAGTCTGGAAAGCAGGCACGAAATTAAGACAGGGTGAGGCACAAAAAACACAAGAGGTGCATATACAGCTGGTGGACGTGTACCTGATGTTTTTGGCAATTACTGTACTTCCATCATCAGCATCAAGATGACGCAATACCACCTCTTCCAAGCGTCCATCTCTGTAAGCATGCTGCAAGAAATAAAGGCTACAAGGGTGAATTGAATATTAAATGTACTACAAGAAATACATCAACAACAACAACAAAGCATGTTAGTACCACAAATGAAAACAACAAAAGGAGCAGTTATAGCTCTAGAACTGCATTAGTTGGAAGAATGTGAACAATGAACAAGATATGCCAGATTCAAGCAGTTTAGTGACTTAAAAAGGGCTCCAAAGTGATGCATCTGAGCCATTAAAGATGAAGCTACATAATCAAGCAATTTAGTGAATTAAAGGGCTCCAAACTGATACATCTGAGGCATGAAAGCTAAACCCACTTGGAGCACGCTAACTAATGTTCAAAAAATTAAAACAAAATTGTAATCTGGGGATTTCCAGCAGAGCAGCTCAATAACAAGTCTCCAGCAAGTTCCAGATATTTTTACTAGACCAGTTACCACGTATAGCTAGCAATGAACCTGTACAGGCTAGGCTCACATTCAACATAGCCTATGAATTCTCATTGACAGATCCCAACAGTCAATCAGGTACTTATAATTCACATTGCTTGAATGCAAAATTCTTACCCTGTAGAAACAGCTTGTCCCGAAGGGACAAGAACCAGTCCCAAAATCGAAGTACTTGCAATCAATTGACCTGCAGCATTATATTGCATATTAAATACTAAGAAAATCAATTAAATCTAAAGGAAAGGACTGCATTAATCTTAAATTGCTTGTCATGAAACATATCTTCATGCCAGCTTCTAGTATATTGCTTCTATAATGATTCAACCAATGGAGATAAAGAATAAGTAATCATGAACAATGTAATTGTTTGTAATATTCCAGTTTTGAATTAAAATAAGAACACTGAACACGTAAGGGCATGCTAAAGCAACTAAAGATGGAAGCATAGATCTTACTTGAGCTTGGATTTGTAGCTTTCAATGATCTCCTGTTTTTCCTCTTTTGAGAAGTACCAAAGAACACTTGGAATGACATAGTACGAAAGTTTACGACATATTGGGCAGGCCCGCAGCGCTGAGTTCACATCCATGCCAGATGCAGGAGAATTGTTGCGCCAATTTCTGATGCATGCAATACAGAAAGCATGATCACATTCAGACAACAGCCCAAACTTCCTTTCAGCAGCAGTAGGCTTAGATAGCACACGGTCCAAACAGACGCTACATTCTATCTCTTGGCTGCGTTTCAAAGCTTCGAGGCGTTTGTGGTTTTTCTCACATAACTTAATGTGCTCCGCCCTCTCATCAGGACGATAAGGATGTAAACACATTTTTCCACAGGTTGTGCACAAATCTCCATGCATTTGGAGGCAATTTTCCCCATAAGGACAATTACCAGCAGCAGCAAAAGAACAGATAGGCAGATCAGCAGGTCTCATTGGTGCCTGGTTTTGTGAAGTTGAATTGGCTGACCAGTCAATATCATCCTCAGAAACAGTAGCCAGCTGAAAATCACTTCTCCATGGAGACTTAATTCCAGAATGTTCCAGCATGTTCATAGATGTCTGTTGTGTTTCATTGCTTGAATTTTTTTGGTGTCCCATGTGTAGAGGATGACTGGAACTTAAAACTTGAAGAGTAGATGCAACAGGTCTTGTGGTACTTGATGATGGTTGTGGCGGCAACACTCTGGGGTTGCGAGAAACTTTGACATGGTCATATCTGCAACGGCTTCCATATGAGCATGCACCTTTTTGGTAAAATGTGCAAACCTGAGAAGAATATATGTGAGACATACTAGAAGATATGCATTGTAACTACCATGCGGGAGTGAAGTAGTAAAATGCATCTAATTTCAGTAATGTATTACATTGTTTGGTTGATCATTCCAGTCATGGGAGAACTCACAGTACTCTCCTTTCAAGCAAGCTCCATGCATGTAGAATTTGCAAAGAACCCTGATAGATGAGTCATGTAATAAAAGGCATGTAAGTAAACTGTCAAATTTGCTGGTTTCATCTATAAAAGGACAGCCCGGTGAATGTAGCTTCACTTGCGCATGGTCCGGGGAAGTGTCTGACCACTTTAGGTCTTTTGTATGCAGCCCTTCCACATCTATAAAAAGGGAAGTTCAATGCACGTAGCTCCGCTTGAGCAAGGTCCAAGGAAGGGTCCGACCACTTTAGGTCTTTTGTATGCAGCCTTTCCCTGCATTTCTGCAAGAGGCTATTTCCAGGACTCCAACCCATGACCTCATGGTCACAAGACAACAACTTTACAGCTTTGCTTGTTTCATCTATGGCAGATATTAATTTAAGTCACAGAAAATAATATGCATACACAATCTTTTCTTTTCACAACATTGTTTCTCATCAAATAAAGGAAAATGCGAAGTCGAGGGAGGACCGCTGCTTGGAAACAGGTTTCAAAGCAATGTCATTCTATAAAAAAATTTAAGCAGTACGGCTTTTTTTCTGTGACAATACTCCACATAGTTTTGACCTTTTACATGTAGCAGGAATAAGTTTCTGTTATACCCAGATAAGCAGCAAAATGAGTGCTCTTAACAAATTAGACAAGAATTTGAAAGTATTGTGACAAACTCACAATAAGATTAGCATCATAATAACTGATGCCCCAACTACACAAACACATCAATTGTTGTTCTAACGGAGTTTTAAAAGGCCTTTATATGTTTCTTTCTTATTTCCTTCATTGAGAAATGGTAAGCATATTTCATTTTGTAAGGGAAGGCTTAGACCAATAGATAATACATAGAAATACCATTCTCGCACATAATAATAGTAGCACGTATTTTGAATATGATTATGTGTCAATATAGCAATTTGCTGGTCAAAGGCTTGTCTTGATCATATGAAGTATCTCTCATCAAATTCAGAAACCATTCTATTTCATCCGAAGTGTCAGGAGTTTCATCTATGATTCAGCTCAAGATAAAACGATATAAACAAAATTTTAAGCCTCCAACCGAGTGAATATTTGCATGTAACCCAAAACATGAAGCAACAATTGCTGAATCAAACAAAAAACACGCAGCACAACTAAACTGAAACCAATCATGAGCAGAGCATTATCTACAGAACCATGTAAAAGCGTAACAATAGAACTATCCTACATCACTTTTGTGACTGGTTTTGCTAATGGAATGCATGAGACACAAAATTAACATCATCTGACTCGCCTGGAGAGTAAATCTGCAAAGCATCGCGCCAAAATATAAGAGAAAGTTAAATAATCCTCCTGTCTCCCCTACCAATCAAGCCCACAAGGAACAACAACCAAGAAGACACAAAGATTCAAAACGACATCAGAGATTTTTCCTGCTCTATGCAGCTCAGGAGGCTCCACAAGAGCACAAATTCCACTGACGTATCCCCTTCGGCCACCCGCATCTTCGCCAAAGGCTCGAAGCTGGTCTCCCTATTCTCGCCAACTAATCCAATTCCCAGAACCAGAAATGAATCTTCTCAGCTCTGACCACCAACCCTAGCGCCCAAACAAAAGCTCAATCCAGCGCTCGCTAGCACCGACATCCGATGATCCGAATCCCAGCGCAGCTCCAACACCCAAACAAAGTAATACATCCATTCAACGCCCCGAATCGGCTCGTAGCAAGGAGAAGGAGCGAATTACCTCTTGGACAACATGGCCGCCAAACCGTGCGGCGCCGCCGCACGAGCGGATATTTAGGGGCTGGCCTTGACTCGCGGGGGCCGAGGAGAACAGCAGAAATCCCAACACGGGGATTTAATCCTTCGCCGCCGCGGCGCCGAGGGATAGGGCTTGCTCGGAGCCGGTGGCGCGCTTCCTCTACCTCCGCCACGGCGCCTCGCCTTTTCGGGGGATTTTTAACTATTTAACACCAATTGGAGGACCTTTCGTTTTTTACATTAAATTCGTTAGTCTCTAATTTTATATATTAAACGGCCGTGCGTTGTCTTAGCTGCGTCATGTCACTTAAAAAAATATTAACCGTCAGATTAAAATCTCACGATGAATATTAAAAAAAAGAAAAAATAAATATTAAAAAAAATCTTTTCTCCGATCAACATAGTAGCGTGCTTCTACTTGGCGAAGCAGGCATGAACAGCCGTGCCATCGCAATATATTAAAGCGCAAGCGTTCTCTGATAGCTCATTGCGCCACGTCATCTTAAAAAATTTTAACCGTCGAATTAAAATATAACGGTAGATATTAAGAAGGAGAAAAAAAAATAGATATTAAGAAGAAAAAAAAATTCTTTTTCCGGTCAAAATAGGAGTGTATCTCTACTCGGCTAGAGCAGCCATAAACAACCGTGCCGATATAAGTGAAGTTTTTATAAATTTATTCTATTTCTATATCTTGAAAGTATATGTTACGATTATGAAAATGTATATTTAAATACTTTAAATTGTTTTATCTCCTGAGGCCTCTTTTGGATTGAAGGAAAAAATTCTTATTTCTACGTTTTTCCTGTGAAATTTCTGCGTAATTCCTGTGAAAATCCTGCATTCCAAAAGAGCTCTAAAAATACTTCTTGATTACTATGCTATAGATTCAATAAAATTATTCCAAAAGATATAAGAGAATTTTTTATAAATTTATTCTATTTCTATGTCTTGTAAGTATATGCTACAATTAAAGACTTTTATATGTTATAAAAATGTATATTTAGATAACTTAAATTAAATTGTTTTATCTCCTAAAAATGCTCATTGATTACTATGAGAACTAAGATTCAATCTTTTTCTCGCTTACAACTCCGGTTTAAAAAAAATAGTAGCTTTGGATATAATGTTTTAATCAAACATTGCCAATATAAATTAAAAATAATTTTAAATTTATTAAGTTACAAAATTAGAAATAATTTATTTTAAAAATACTTTCTTAAAGGGTACCGATGCTACTTTTTATTAAATATTTTATAGATAACGATGCTACTTTGTATTAAATATTTTATAGATAACAAGCGTCACACTTATGCTTTAAAGAACACGTCGATAACTTTTTTTTGAGAATATGTTTATGAAACTTTGTCAGGCAACTATACTTCTATTTGTTAAATAATAAATTTAAAATATACTGCTTCAACTAGGGGTGCACAACAAAAAATATACACAAAAAGCGCAGCAATTGCCCATTGAACGACGAATTGTCTTTAAATCGTGCCACCAAGATATCTAATAGCCGAGGTTAAGAGGTGTTTGATCAACGTGAAATTTTCGGACAAATTTGCCCCCGGCCGTATCAGTTGAAGAGGCCGGCGCCCGAGTCTCCCGTCCGTCTGAGTGGAGTCCTTCATTCCGGCTGTATTCCCCTGCCTCGCTCTTGCTTCTTCGCCGGCTACCGCCTTAGGTCCGCAGCTCCTGCCGAGGACAATGTCGCAATCCGCGTCAACTCCCTTTGTAACACTTCGTGTTTTAAATAAAGAAGCGAGTTTGTTCCAATTCAAAATTTTGGAACGAGCTCAAAAACAATTAAAACCACTCAAGTAATTTTCAAACTTTCCAATTCAAATTCAAAATTCAAAATGCAAGTTCAAACTTTTACAATGAAAGCTTGTGGAAAAAAATTCTGAAAGGTTTGCAAAGATTTGAATTTAAGATGTTTTGTAAAAAAAATTATTTAAAGTTTAAAAGGGCCTAAATAATTGTTTCTTGCGAGATAGTTATTTGTTTCTTGATTTTTTTATAAAATATATTTAAAATTTTAATTTGAAAAGTTTTATAAAGACTTGAAATTTAGAAAATTTTTTGTGAAGTTTTATATAAAGGTTAAAAGGCCCAAATGAATTATTTAAATTTATTTATCCCAAAATGATTTCCTGATTTTTAGATTTTATAGAATAAAAATTATTTGGAATTTCAACTTGGGCCCAAAATAAAAGTTGCACCTTTGAAAAGTTCTACCACCCTGCAAAGTTTCAACATTTTTGGAGCTTAGAAACTATAGATTTCATGCCATTTTCAGACAGCAGTTCAGGAAAGAGAGAAAAATCGGAAAATGGAACATCCCCGCGGGCCCCACCCGTCAGTGCCTCCTTCTACCTCCAGCATTGGGAGCACGCAGCCCTGCTCCTCTTACCCGTCACACGCCCCCTCTGTGGCAGCCATACAAGAGGCGTGGTCGGCGCGTGTCCCTCGGCCGAGCGCGTGTCTACCCCCCTGTCCGAACGCTCCTCCTTCCTCCTTCCTCCTTCCTTATTTTTCCTTTTCCTCTGAACCCGGCCGCCACAGCTCCCTCTCTCGTTGCGCCGCCGTGGAGAGCCTCGACCAAGCCATCTCTGGTCCACCATCCTCGACGACAAGCTGCACCCTCCCTCACTCGAGCTCTCCGCAAACCCAGCCGGCCATCTCTCCCTCGGAGTGCGACGAATTTTGTTTTCCCCCAAAATTCTGAGCTCCAAGGTCACCGGCCACATCCGGCCAAATCCGGCCTTAACCGGTGACGATCCTTCGTTTTCTTCCTGAATCTTTTAGTTCGGCTCTCAATGCCTCTGTTGAGCTCTCACTCGGGCCAAATCCGTCGCGATTTGTGCAGGGATTGGAAGCTTCAAACCTCGCCGGCCGTTGGAACCCCGCGACATCACAGTGGACAGCTCACCTCCGGCTGTTCCAGTGTAGACCATGACCGTGATGCTCTTCTTTGCGAAGCAGTGAAGCTCTAGGAGTGAACACCTTGAAGTTTCTTCAACGGCAGCATCGCCGCAACGCCGTGCTGCCACCGAAGTGTCCTCCGCGCCGCTGCTCGTCGCGGGCGCTTTCCGGTGAGGCTCTTCCCTCGGCGACCTCTCTACTGGTTTCATGAGGTCGCCCTAATCATTTTGGTTCAAGTAGTGAATGTCGAGGCCGCTGGATACGCGCGCCGGAGAACTCGCCGCCATGTTCCGGCCGAGCGGCGCCATAGCCGCCAGGGAGCTCGGCTCCCGCGAATCCTGTGTGACTGCGCCCGATCCGGTGTGGCCGCCTCTGCAGCCCACCGTGTGGCCACCCCCCTGTTGGGCCAGGTCTGGTGCGGCCCAGCGCACCATGGCCCATTTTGTGGCCTGGCCCATTTAAGCTGGAATTTTATTACTTGCGAAATGATTTATTTAATTGTCTAGAAAGCTATTTAAAATTGTAAAATCCATAGAAACTTCATTATAACTCAGCAAACTGTGAAATAAATTTTGTTAGGATCCTCTCAACATAAACTATATTCTTAAGCTAACATATTTTTATTTTTTTTGCATGAAATTAATTTAATTATTTCAGATCATTAAATAATTCATTAATGCATTATCATTTTCTCTTGGCATGATAAAATCTTAGAAAATTCACCTTCCTGTTTATTTAATTGAACATTTCAGATCTGCAAAGTTTCATATTTATTTTCATCAGAAATAATTTTATAAAGGTTATGTTTTGTTTAAACACTATTTAATTCATTATAAATTCATTTAATTTTAATAAATTCTAGAAAATATACTCTTATGTTTATATAGTTAAAATTTATGTTTTAGAAAAGTTTCATATTTAATTTATTCAAAATAATTTTATTAAATGTTTTATTGTGTTTAAATGGTATTTAAATCATTATAAATCTATAAGATTTAAGTAAATCTTGAAACTTCGTCAAAATTTATTTAAACCCCTTTGATTTTGTGAGCTACTTCAAGATGGCGTTTTGTTTTCAAAAACCATTTTTAAAGAAGTTTTATAACTAAATTTACTAGTCATCTTTTGAAAATAAAAAGCTATCATCGCATATGCATACTCTGGCTTATGCATATCATTTCATGTTAGGAGCCGAGCTAACTGAGGAGTTTGACGACGTTCTGTTTGTCAGGGAATCTAATTTTGAGCAAAGCCCAGACAAGCCTCGGTGCATTAACCCTGTTTTTAATATTTTAATTTTATCACTGTGTATGGTTAGTACTGTAATGTGCATTAGGTTTTAGGAGTTGATTGAGACCATAGACTGCATGATAGGTATTTTATTACCTGTATGTTAAGTGTCTTTATTATAGTCAACCTAGCGTACAGCTATGCTTTAAGTTGTAGTTAACGGTAGAAGTCGAGTGAATGAGGACGTCACTCGCGAGATATAGGTTATTACATTTGGTTTAGAATTTTGGTATGAAATGATGAGGTTGGTTATGAAATCATATGAAATGATGAATTGAAGACCGAACAGGGAAGTAGGTTGTAACACGGCAAGTTTCCATTGCGGACGCATGGCCAATGTGTGATAGCCCTGTCTGTGTCGGTTAAGGACCGTACCATTGTCGACCCTATTGAGGAAGTTTGAACAGAACTGATTATATACTAGGGAAACAGGACCCAGAAAACTGATGTAACTTGAATGCAGCATTGTGCGGACGTGACGCTACCCCCTGGTTTTAGAGGCGCTAAGGGGAGAGATAGCAAAAGGGATGGTACCTCACGAATCACGTCCGGACGTGGATTGCGTGTAGGCCCTTTTGCCTAAGTTGGTAGCAGCAGACCGACAATGAAGTAGTCTTGTGAAAGATTGCCATGTGCGGCTTTTGGGAAGCGCGTACGTGTCATGTAATTAGGTTTCTCCAGCTAGATGTAAATCGATTATAATCGCTGTCCCTCATAGTAACGAGTACCACTTGTCTCTTTAAGTCACATCGTAGTAAGAAGTGGATTAAGAAAGGAATGAGGATGTTAATATGATTTGTCTGGTACGTTTGTCATAAATTGTTTGGCAGCCATGTTTGATATAGATTATAATGTAAATTAAATTTACATTTTTGACATAACTTAATTCACTGTTAAAATTTGAAAGTAAAGATTTACTGTTAGCACTGCTTGTTGCCAACTAGCCATCCCTGTGAGTCAGCCTTCTCATATTCTTTGGAGTCGGCTGTAATTGGCCATGTTGACGGTAAGACTTGCTGAGTATTTGAATGCTCAGGGCGTAGCTCTCTATTGTTTTTATTTGCAGGTTCTCTCTCTTCCCCGTACCAACCGACAGGAGCGACCCTCGAGGTAGCAATATCCGTTGGGAGCCCTGCTCGCCGCGCTAAGCTATTGTGTGCTGCTAGAAGATGTATCATATGGGCTTGATGTCATCTTATGTTTAGTATCTAGGAGACCCTGGTAGTCTTTCAAAATAAGGTGATCGTTTTCGCGCTTTTAAAATCCTTTGTTTTATAAACTTAAACAACTGTTTGTATTATATTTTATCGTGCTTGAGTTCTGTTGTTAGTCCTCGCTTCGCCGAGTGACACCCAATAAGATCCTGTGGTCGATGAATCGTCTCTTTTGAGGGGCTGTCACACCCCGCGGCCATGACTTCGAGTGGTCGAAGCAAGCCATAAAGCCATCATCCGGCCTTTCACTGATAACTTGCCTTAGATGCAAGTTGACGGAGGTTATTGAGCTAGTGGTGAAGGACGGTCTGCACAAGGGTAAGAATTTTTAAGTGCCCTGGCAATCAAAGTTGGGTAAGTTGATTTGCCGTGATTTGGATTCGAATTTAAAGAGTTTTCATCCCGAATTTCATGCACTGCAATGCCACTGTATATGGATGCAGATGGGGAAGAAATGTTGCCATTTCTACAGGTTTCAGTCTAAATACGAAGAGCTGCTTGCTGAAGGGGAGGAGGTTGAGGAGCCGAATGAAGGGGAGATGAGCTCGCTGAAGGATGCTATCTCATGTTTGTTGGATGCTTGTGATGTCATGAGGCATAATCTTGATGCGTTGAAGAAAGAAGTTGCGATGATGACGAAAAACAAGAGTTCTGGTTTTGAGCTATCCCATCTTCCAGATTGGTCTAAATCTATCGTGGTTTTATGTAGTGTCAATGCCTGCTTGTAGTGTTTGCTATCATTGTGTATCTACTTAAGTAGGGAGATGATGTAAATCTGTTGTGGTTTTATGTAGTGTCATGACCAAGACTAGTCTGTAATTGTTTTGCGATGCAAGGAACGCTGAAATGTATCTTACAATTTCTGCAATATTATCTGTCATGACCAACACCAGAAGCACGGAATCACAGCATCAAA
Organism: Zoysia matrella; assembly: GCA_001602295.1. Taxonomy (NCBI): domain Eukaryota; kingdom Viridiplantae; phylum Streptophyta; class Magnoliopsida; order Poales; family Poaceae; genus Zoysia; species Zoysia matrella. The sequence goes on from BCLG01000165.1 coordinate 118,996, forward strand.
GAATACATAAGCACAAAGCACAGAATCACAGCACAGAATACAAAATCACAGTTTCATTCACCAGCTTCCACCAGAAGCACATCACAGGACACAATCACAGTTTTCCATCACATCTTAGGTTGACAGGTTCGCAAGTTTTCCTAGAACAGTAAAAGCAAATTACTACAGCTTTCCTAGGTTACTGATCACAGGTGCGCAAGCACACATCGTCAGGTTCCGAAGTTTTCCCAAAAACATCAAAATACTATGGCAAAGTGGCAAAAGCAAGACAACATCACATCCCCAGTTTCCTGCGTTTCCTAACTGCTAGCTTCTTCCTTGGACTATATGGTTTCTGGCTTGGCCTTGTGGAAGTGGCAGGAGCATCATTCTGGCTTGGCATTGTAGAAGTGGAAGGAGCATCATCAATCTGCCTTGGCCTTGTGCAAGTGGCAAGCTCCTGATGGTTGTGCTCAGTGTTGCTCAAAGCTAGTTGCCTACAAGTAAACATGTCAGGGTGAAAATCTGTTTTCTCCAAAATAAGCAGGAAAATATAGCTACTTCTACTTGCCTCCTAGTTACAGGCCCAGGACTGATATTTAGGACATCATCACATGCAAGTCTCTGTCTTTTTGGAGTCCTAGCTGAAGGTGAACTTGAGCTTGGTGCTCCTGATGGTTTTGGTCTGCCAGCTGGTTTTTCTTTGAACGACTTTTTTTGAGATTGTTACAAAAAATATATCATCAAGTAATACATGAAAGATGAAGTAAATTTGTGGCACTGAAGTTGAGATCTTATACCTTTTCTTTGTACCATTTCAAGGACACTTGGCAGAACTTTCCCTGTGGCCCTTAGCACCACACTTCTTGCATGTGACCCTCCACTTGCTCTTTCTCTTAGCCTTTGCTTTCTCCAGACATCCTAATATCCTTTTTTTTTGTCTCTCTACTGTTGCCTTCTGCAAAGGAGGCAGTACCTTGAAACCAAGGTCAACTTGGGGCCACTGGGACTTATCTGTTAATGGTGCTATGACTTCAACATATGCCATCTTATATCTCATAACTGAGTAGCATTCATCCATGTAATCTTCCATGTTGTGATTTCTAATTGTGATAATGACAGCCAAGGCATGTATGCAAGGTTTACCAAAAACTTGCCACTCTCTACATGTGCACTGATGTTGCTCAATGTCAACCACATGCCTACTGACATCTAAGTCATCATTCACCTCAGCAACTTCTGCTGTATCTTTTGCACCTTTTGCAACTTTTAAGTGACTCAGACCCCCTAGTCATTGATTTGAGCTGGTGAACCAAAGCAGGGAGCATCACTCCAGGCAACCTTTCTCCTATCCTCCTTCTCTTTTCAAAGAGCTGCATTATCATTACCCTCAGGGTGTCAGCAAGATCTGTTACTGGTAAGTCTTTGATATCCTTGACCCATTTATTGAATGACTCTGAAAGGTTGTTATTTATGTAGTCACATTTGATTTGCTCAGAAAACTTACTCCTGGCCTAAAGCAACTTGTGATTACTATCCAACCATGGTTGAGCTGTGTGATCAGCACTTTAAACCTTGTTCATGTAGTACTCATATCTGTCAGCCCTGTAGGCCCTAGTTGCAGGGTACATTTTACCATATACAGGACCTCTGAACCTCTTAATAAAATTACCCATCAAATGGCGAAAACACTCTCTTTGCTCAGCCCAAGGAAAGACATTCTTAATAGCAGCAGCCAATCCCTTGCAAGCATCTGAACTGACTGCCAAATCAGGTAGGTCTCCAATTTCCTTATGTAGTTGCTGCATGAACCAAGTCCAACTTTCTGCTGTTTCACTCTGGAAGAAGCCAAATGCCACTGGAAACATCCAATTATGACCATCTAATGCAGTGGCAGCAGCCAAATGACCATTCCATCTCCCATTCAGTGCAGTTGAATCAATGCTCAAATATGGCCTACAACCATTCAAGAAGCCATCAATACATAGCTTCAAGCAGCAGAAAAATCTGTTGAAATAAATACCATCTTCTTCCACTCTCACATCTATCTCTACTACACTACCAGGACTTCTCAGCTCAACCTCTGCCTTAAACCTATACAACATCTCAAAACTGTCTTCCCACAGTCCAAAAATCTGTTCAAGTGCCCTTCTTCTACCGGCCCAGACTGTAGCATAAGATATCTGCACATTATACTTCAATTCTAGATCCTCTTTCAGTTCCTTACCTCCACGATTTGGATGCAGCCTAAGAATAGGAGCTACCTTCTCAGCTATCCAAGCCTGAGATGCCATCTTTGTTGTCACCCTTTCAGTAGATGAACAATAATGTTCATTGGTGTTTACTGTAACCTGCAAATGTTAGCACAGATTTCATTAGAATTGTATTATGAACCATAAATACATACAGACAAACAAACAAGTTAGCATAGGTTAGTACCCTCACTGATTGACCATCATCCTTCAATAGCTTAGCAACTATTTTCCAATTGCAGCCTTCAGCCTTGCAGAACCCCCTAAATCTATCTGGCTCTGACTTCTCTGTACCTAATTCAAATTCTCCTTTGATTGCATGTTGTCTCACAGCCATCCTAAAGTCATTCATACTTGGAAATGTGCTGCCAACACTCATGGGTGGATTCTCCCTATCATAATCCATACATGCCTCAACAGGAATGACATCATCAACAAATATGGCAGCACCTTCAAGGTCATCAGCAGTAGGGTTGCAAGCATCAATACCAACAGCTCGAGTTTCAGTAGCTTCTTTCTCAGCTCTCTCATCATCATCTCTAAGCCCAAGCAAAATATACATTGCATAATCACCTACCACTGGTGCTGCATCCCCTTCAAGAATAGGTTCTAGTTGCAAGTTGTCCCGATCAATATCAGAAAAGGCATCAGGTTTATCAACAACTTCATGAACTGAAAGACAAGATGCACTGCCATGGTGGCTGCTGCCTACTGCTTGTGCAACACTATTGGACCGAATGATCTCATTTATCTAGGCATTTATCTCTGTCACAAATGACTCATCACTGATGTGTGGGATCTGTTGCTTTTCTACTTTGTCTACAACTTCAACAAGCAAGAACAACCTCCGCTCTCTACTCCTCTCAGAAAATAAAACGAACAGATCTAGATTGGTTGTTAGCTTCACTTCTCCACTGCCCTTCTCCACACCATATACAACCGGCTCTTGGTTACTGCCTTGGACAAGCCTACCACGCATATCAGCAATTAAGTTATCCAGGGAGTATCCACAAGACTCAACAACCCAGTCTTCATCTTTACTCGGCATTTCAACTCGTGTTCCATCGTCAAGTTTAGCAATAAACGGTGAGAATCTAACACACAACTTAAACGCCGCAATGGGATCAACCCTACCGGAAAACAACAACAATTTTGTAGTTAGGTTTCGGCCTAAAGCTTCAACCCCGTGGGATTTCGCTCGAAATCAATCTTCAGGTAGAGAGCAATATCGGAAGAGAATGAGAACGTACCCAGGGGAATGGGGGGCTCTCGGCACTGTTGTCATCGCTCGTCAGCCCGTGAGTGGTCGCCGGCGTGCTGCCTCTTTCTTCAACAAACCCTAACCCTAGGTCGTGTCGGAGGAGAATGGGGATGCGGCCGGGATGAGGGAAAGGACCGTCGGGGTGCCGACCTCTTCAACTGATACAGCCGGGGGCAAATTTGTCCGAAAATTTCACGTTGATCAAAGACCTCTTAATCTCGGCGATTAGAAACCTCGGTGGCACGATTTAGAGCCAATTCGTCGTTCAGTGGTGAAAAATTAGAGGCCAACAAATTTAATGGTAAAAAATGAAAGGTCATCGAATTGGGTGTTAAATAGTTAAAAATCCCCTTTTTCGAGGGTATCGTATCCGGAGATGATTCGCAAAACGGGAGGTAGGAAATGACGGCTTTGCCCCGTCTTGGTTGCTCGGAGGAATGGGCACGGGGGTAATTTAAAGCCACAGGTTCCGTAGACTGCTGTTGAGGCCCCATTTGGAACAAAGGAATGAAAAATGAAGGAATAGGAAAAAACTTAGGAATGGAGAAAACACAGAAATCAGAAAAGTAAGAAAACCGCAAGAATTGAAAATAGAGGAATAGAAAAATTATAGTGTTTGGAATGCAGGAATAAAAATATTATTGCAACTAAACAAAATCTTTAAAAGTTATATTATTATTATTATTATTATTATTATTATTTAATACACATAAATCAAATTAATAAGCTCAGAACTTAGACTGTGTGAGAGCTTAGAAATTTACTAACCCAAAGCATCTGTACCATTTTTTTACTATTTGTGAACTAATCATGGGTGGTTTAATATTTGCTAGTAATAAATTTTTTTATTAGTCCAAAACAGAGCCTTTGTCCAAAACAGAGCCTTAGATCTTTATTCGTTTGTTCTTTCTTGAATTCATTTGCTATTTTGTTTCATCCTCCTATGTCCAACATGACTGTGCTCTGTGCCCGAGCAAAATCATGGTTTGGAAGTTAATAGCGTTGCCATTGTCTAGGACTTCGTGAAGGAAGAGAATCCATGAGATGAAAGTGGATGTTTTGATTCCTGTGTTTTACATTGGAAACGATCCCTTTCCAGAGGAATGGCCGGGTCGGTTCCTTTGTTTCAAACACTACGGGCTCCTTCGGAACGTAGGAATCCAAAAAGTATAGGAATTGGATAGGAATGTATATGCAAAACAGTGGATTATAAAACAGAGAAAAATTTTCAATGCAGTCGTTTGGATAGCTATAGAAAAAACATAGGAATTTTTGGAGTGTACTAGTTGTTTCCACTATAATCAGCAGTAGTTATTACTCTTCAAGAGGAGAAGTAGCAGCATCATGGCAGTGCTTATCCTTGGTCCAAAGCAAAGGAAAGAAAAAAAGAGGTTGGAGTGGATGGATTTTTCCCTGTGCTTTTCCCATAGAATGAGTGGCATAGGAAGTTTTCTCATGTTTTTCCTATGATGAATTTTTACCATCCAAAGGAGTGTACAGTGCAGAAATCCTTAGGATCATGTATCCTACGTTTTTCCTTTGGATTTCCTACATTCCAAAGGACCCCCTACGTGACATTAGCAAATGTAGGAATCTCGTTCCTTTGAAATTTCCTTTGAAAATCCTGTGAGCCAAACGGGGCTGAAAGTTCCCTTGAAATGATGCAGCCAGCCAAGGCAGAAGAAAATGCGCTTGCCGAAGCCTTGTAAGATGCTTTATCATCAGCAAAATCGATTATAACCCACATGATCAGAAAAATAATAAATGTACATGTTAAAATTTACTCTCTCTGTTCATTTATATGTCCACAGATATAAGAACTTGTGAGTGAAATATAACACATTTCCTCCGCTTTCTTCCCCATCCGCACCTTCTTCCACCACTCTACTGCACCGATGATCTTTATTTGGTGTACCATCGCGCCGTGCCAACAACCTCTCACCGCCCCTCCACGTCGCACCCTCCACCCTAGTGGCTCCTCGACGAGGAGCCATCTCCCATCGCCCTGTTGATATCACGCCACCCACCACGCCCTCCTCTAGCTGACTTGCCATGCATCGACCTCCAGCTTCCGCAGCCAGCCACGACCTCTTATAGGCTTCTACAGCCAGCACGACCTCTTCCGGCTGCCCTGCCACACTGCACCCTCCTCTTGCCCACACCCTCCTGCTTGCTTCCCTGACCCACGATTGGTTGGTGACAATGTGTTCTCAGCTCCATGGAGAGCTCGGGCTGGATTAGTTGGAGATCCATTGATTAGGGGTGTTTTAGACTTTCACTTGCTGTTTATTCACAATCAGAGAACGTAGGGGGTGCTTATATTGCTGGATAGAGGGAATAGAGTATTTGAGTATGCAAGGATGCAACTTTATTACTCTCTCAATTCACTTTTATAAGTCGTTCTTGCATTCAATTTTGTTCTCACTTACCAATACATATTTATTTCTTTTCAATACACTTTCTCTTTTTCCAATAAATATCTATGTCTCTCTCTTTTCCTTATTTTCTATGCACCTTGCTTTTTCATTTATCCCGTGTCCAGGGCTAAATTACTTACAAAAATAAATGGAGAGATTAGTATGAAACTATAACAATTGGTTGGCCTAAATTTTACTGATTTTTAAGATTTAGTCATGAGCTGTAGATGCTGATGAGGCTCAACAATACGTGATACTTCTTTGTTCACTTTTATTTGTCATTGTCGCTCTTAGCACAGGGATTAAGGAGATGGGAAAAAGTATTGTACATACCATATAGGAAAGTGAAAGATAGAGATTTATAAGAAAGAGAGAAAGCTGTATTAAAAAGTGAGAATGATAAATATTTAGAACCAAAATTTAAATGCTAAAATGACAAATAATAGTAAGCAGAGGGAGTAGTTAAAAACCCAATCATGCATTTGTAACGGGCTACAATTGCTGAATGAGCCACTGGTACAGGTTGAAGCACAATATTTTCTGTGAAGCATGAAGAATCTAAACTCTAGAAGTTTTTCACCTAGAATCGCACCTTTACAGACATGCTCAATCTCCAACGCCTGTTCTGCAACTATGATTCATGAACAGGAATCTGTGATCGAGGCCTCGCCGCTTCCTCTTAGGGACGGAGCTCTCGGCAAAGATAGAGCATGAGGGTTGCGTCGTATGTCAGGTTGGATTGATCTCAATTTCACAGGGGAGAGAAGTACTTTGCAACCTTGATAAACAGAGCAGATCCATCATCCAGCTCAATCACACTCATTCTATCAACATCATGGGACTTAATTTTCTTACGGTAGTGAAGGCTTAGCATATTATTCTGTATCGTTCCATCAACATGTACATCTGTAGATATTACTAATCTCGCTCTATCAACACGATGATAAGGACATGTGATAGCTTCATGACCTTTAAAGTTCTCTAAAAGATATAAATTATTTTTGGTGATTTAATGAACACTATAGATAATAGTTGTGATTGTAGGTTTCACCTCGCTAATTCTACATCAACATGGTGAGCTTTTTCGATGTATGGCAAGTACGATCCTTAGAAGAGGAGTTTTCGAGCGGCGGAGCACCAAGACTAAAAATTAGCTAGAGAGTCCATAAGACTGTCGGTACTATTAAGAGAGGTAAAGTTATTTGTCTTTTGTCATAGAAGTGTTAGAGGATGTGAATGCTGCTTAGATCCTCTGAAAGCACTGGAGATGACAGAGGAAGCGAAGTCGAAGACCGAAGCTCAAGTTCAACTGAAGATGCAGTCACCGGATAATTCGGTGAGGTCACCAGATAGTCCAATGAGCCTTGAAGCAGCCAATCCAAAGAGAGGTGCTCTCTAAAGTCGAGGTGGAGCAGTCACCGGACAGTCCATCGGTAGAGTGATCGAACAGTTCGGTGAGTTAGAAGCTGAAGTCCAGAAAAAAATGTATTTGAGAGTCTAAAAGTGAAAGTCACTAGATAGTCTGGTGAAGGTATGCACCGGACAGTCCGGTGTCCTATAGAATAGATTATAGAGAGGGTGTTTCCCTGACCAAGAGGAGGAAAAGGTCACCGGACAGTCTGGTGATTGCATAAAGCAGTCAGACTGCTTTATGACATTACGTTCTAACGGTTGTTTCTGAATTTATAGCCTATTTAAATCGTGGAGGGGGACATTTTACCATCTGCCTAAGAAGCTTGTGAAGCTTGAGATGAGTGATCTTTGACTATTACTTTTGGTTTGGGTAGCTTAGATAGATATAGATAGATAGGGAGTCGGTGTTTGAGCTTACGAAGAGATTGTGTAAGATGACACAAGTTTATACGCGGTTTGGGTCTCTCGCTCAAAAGAGACACCAAGAGAGAGAGCGCTCGAGTCTTGGAGACTTGCTGTAGCGCTTGAGTATTGTGTGCGACGGCCGGGTCGTCGGTGACTTTACTCTGAGAGTGAAGCATGCCTTTGTGAGTATCGTTCTCGGAACGACGGGAGGAATCAAGACTCCGACGGGAGTAGTTCAACGAGGATTAGAGAAAGGCGCCTACCTTTCGAGTTCTCGAGAAAAATCATTTAGTACTCTCTATTTTCTCTTTAGTTATCGTATTTACTTACCGTTTGAGTGTATTGATAGGTTGTTTTTGATTTCTTGGTTTTGGCCTACTAAAATTGCATAGTTTTTTTTTCGTTGCGATTGAGTTTAATAGTTTTAGTTCATAGTGAAATTTATAATACCTGTATAATTATCCCCCACTGAGAGCCTAATCTCAATTGTTATGAAGCCACGTCACCGTAATAGTTTCATCCGTCCGATCAAAAACACCCCATCGATCGTCTCCGTTTATCATTTGCTTTACGCGTGACGCGTCTTCTCCGACTCGCCTCCCTGCCACTACCGGCGCTGCGCCGCGTCGTCTTCCCCGACGCACCCGCCTCGGAGCACCTCCCCGCCTCTTCCCCTCCCACGACGCCCCGCCTCCCCGCCTCTGCCAACTCCGCGCCGCCTCCCCTGCCCCCCCCGCTTCATCTCCTCTCCGCGCGCACCGCCTGCCCCTTCCTCACCGACGCGCCGCCTCCCCTCCTCCCATCACCATCGCCATGCTCCCTCCCTCGCCGCCGTCTGCCTCATCCCCTTCAGGCGCCCTCCTCCAACGACCTGAGGTATCTAGGTTCGGGGTCGGTCCGATCCATCAGCGGCGAGTGACGGGACTCAGGCCACAGCCACCCGCCGCCGCCTCACCCTCCTACTACGGACTCAGGCTCCTTCACAACTTCCTGCACCCGGATCTGGTCCTGCACCTCGAGTGCTGGGAGTGTCGCGGCGGCACCGGGGGCGGGAGGAGATACGCCGTCCGACGAGCTCTCCAGGGCGCGCGCCAGGTGAGCAAGCCACCCCTCCGCTCTCACCGTGCCACAGCAGCTCGTGGAGGAGCATGAGGGAGTCGTACCTGTTCGTCGGGGAGGCCTAGCTCGAGTGCTGGCTGAGATTACAAGCTTCCTCTTCATCTCTGTATCTCCCTGCAATCACAAGGTTACACGATGTTACTAGCTACTTCCATCCTATTAGCTCTTTTTTATTTGCTCAATCATATTTTTAATAAAAAAAAATATATGAAATACAATACATCACCCTTTGCAGTCTCTTTCTGGATACTCAGCAGGAGATCAAGCACCAATGCTACATTGTGATAGATTAAACGATTTGCTTCCAACAACAGCAAAGTTCAAGTGCTTTTCTGACCTAGGATTTTTTTCTTGAAGGGTAAGCTCTGCACTCTTGATATTATCCTGCACTATCAATATGTTCTATTTCTTTGATTGTTTCTACCAGATTAAATATTTCAGTAAAATTATCTCTGTGCCCAGTGAAAATCCTTTCAGTCTCCAATTAAGTTGATATAAATCGATATTGAATTTACTCTACATATTTATAGGTTCATATAAATTTATTTCCTCACTGGATATATAAGGAATTTTGTCCTTCTAGCGTTCAGGTTACAAAATGTACTCTTGATGCATTATTTGTGACCATTCCTCTGTAACTGTTCAACCAACTTATAATTTTAAAATTATATCTTCATCTCAAGTGCAGATTAGCTATATCATATTTCTAATTGTTAACCTCAAATGGAATGGGTGTTTCGTCTGTCTGTTGTTTGCATGCATTGGTGTTTTTCTTTGGTTATGTTCTTTCAAGAATACTGGCGTTAATATCACGAACAATCTCCATTGAAGTTGGCATGCAGGTAATTGCTATTTTATATGTACAAAATAAAATTGCTATTTTGCATCTCAGAATGAAGGGAATATATTCTTTTGGGTATGTTAAAAAATTTGCAAATAGAACATAGAAAATGGAGGGAGTATTATTGAGGGCGTATGACACTAGGCAGTCTGCAGAGAGCAAACTACCTCAACTTTTTTTTAAGGAATTACACATATGGCAACCTTTTTGAAACAGAGGCAGCATGTATCAAGAGTACTCTAATTCATATATGTTTTCATCATAGAAAATGTGTTCAAATGCGACTTGAACAATATTGAATTCATTTTCACTAGAAGTGAGCATTGGAAAATAGGACATGGCTGTTTGAAAGGTTCCTATAGTTGGATACGGGCCGGTTTGGCTGATGTTATGGGCCAGCAGGCCCAAGCCAACCCAGTAGCAGAAATTCATAGGCAAGGGCTGCTGCTGCCCTTGCTGCGCCTAGCCACTGCAAGGAGGGTGGCGAGCAGGTGTGGGTCCTGCCAGACCTTTCCAGAGTGATTAGATGGAAATAATTAGTGTTTTAGAAATAAATATCAGATTTGAGTCAGTTTTGTAATAGAAAAGATAATGAAGCAGTTTCCTGTCTATACTTAACCTTGCTATTAATTTTAACCTTGCTATTAATTTTGTTTTAAATTCTGATTAATTCAAGACTATAAAAATCACTGACAAGCTTTATTATGCTCCTAGCGGTAACTAGCTCGGTGGTTCTTTATTATACTGATTTAATTCCTCAACTCCACCCTTTGTTTCCAAATTGACAATGTATTTACCATAGGTCATGTTCTTCATGTTACCACTGATTTAGTTTAGCTCCTTGAGTTTACTGTTTACATATGGATTGTATCCAATTGATTAGTCAAATTTTTGATTCTCTTAGATAAATCAAGATCACAGGGTGGAACAGACTCTAAGAAGGATATAATTATCCATAGAGATGGAAGCAGTCCAAATATTGCAGCAGCAAGCACATTCGCTGCAGATATCAATTACCAAAAGGTATGAGTGTAGGATTTCCATTTTAACTTTTGGTTAGTAGTGTTGAAATGCATCCTGGCCATAATAAGCGCTTAGAATGGAGCTGGTAACTAGCAGCCATGTACACAAAGATTTTTTTTCCTTGCAATATATACTGGATACTGAAATACTATCCATTTGATAGTAACTCATTTTTGGTTTTTTAGGGTTAACCGCAAATGATTAGTTTTTCCTGTTTTGTGTCATAATATCCCTGTAGATATGTGCTCGAGGGGGAAAACATTTGTCAACAAAAACAGCATAACAGGAAGTCATCTCCCCTTGACTTTTTGGTTTATCCAAGTTTTCCAAGTCATCTCATATCATAAATGTTGCAGCTTCACATTTTTTACGTCATGATATTTTGTATCTAAATTTAAATTAACTTTCCTAGCTTAGAAAACAATATGTCAAATTATTCTGTTGCTTATTAAAGTACTAACATGCATTTCTTGGACCTGCATTACATTGACATAGAATAAATTCAGTAGTTTTTTTAAATACCAATGGTGAACAAATTCTGAGGTTTTTATATACCAAATTCAGGTGGTGATCACGTCGTTGCAGCTGCTATCTCCAAGTTTCATTTCTGCTGTCATCTTGTCTCTTTGCGACTGTTATCTCCAAGGTTGATTCTGTTTTTATTCAATGGGCAACGATGTATGAAACAGGCTATGAGCTGGTCAATCTTGATGCTAAGCTGATTTTGCAAAAAACCAAAAACCAGTCCATTCAAGGAGACAGTCCTGTACAACTTGTGCGAACTACTTGGGGCAGATCCATCTGTTGTGAATCTTAAGCCCAAGACACATGAGAAAGTTCACAATCTTGGGGAAAACAGGAACATTGCCATAATGTCAGGTATTATAGTCAATATGAGGATTGTCATGTGAAGTATCTGGAAATCCAGTGGTCCAAATAAAAGTGATGTTTCAGTATTGATTATCAGGAGTGCAACTTCTTTTATGTTATTATTCATTTCGTATGTCATTTAATTTTCTTGGAGTTGACAAGTTAATTATTCTTTTCTGATACTATAAGGATAATAATTCAAAGAGAGCACAATCTTGCAAGGAAAATATTTTTTCTGCCATGCACCACATATAAGGTACGGCACTGCATATACTCCTATTTTTTGAACCTCCTTTATGTTTTCGAATTTTTAAGTTTGATCTCCATTAGCCTCTAAAAGGTCTGTCTTCATGTGGGCATTTGTTTGACTGAAATCTTAGAGGTTTCACACATTCACTAGAGAAAAAAAAAAAATCAGAGAACAACATTAAGTAGAGCAGGTGGCTTATTTTGTCAAGGCCAACCTGTTAATGAGAAGAATGGCGAGAGTACTATTTAGTTGGGATCCTGGATTTTGTTCATACCAATATGCTAGTTTGGATTCTAGATGTCTCAAACCGGTAGTATGTGAATAAATTTTAGTATTGGATGCACCGAATTTTGGAATGATATTCATTGACGTAAATGATGCGAATGAATGTTACCATTGGATTTTGTTTACACTCAACAAATGATGTTTCGGTGTAGCATTCGCTAGTTCTAAAAGCAAGTTCTTATAGTTGATAATCACATGGGTTTGAACAGTGGTTCAGGACGACTGCTGCTTTAATGTGACAATGTATTTACCATAGGTCATTTTCTTAATGTTACCACTGATTTAGTTTAGCTCCTTGAATTTACTGTTTACATACGGATTGTATCCAATTGCTTAGTCAAAATTTTTATTCTCTTCTTAAATAAATCAAGATCACAGGGTGGATCAGACTCTAAGAAGGATATAATTATCCATAGAGATGGAAGCAGTCCAAGTATTGCAGCAGCAAGCACTTGCGCCGCAGTGGTAATAAGCCATTGTACTCAGCAATTATATTCCTAATCAGCTGGATAATCTTTTTAATCAAGCTCACTGATGCAGTTCATGACTCCTCTCCTGACATCTAAACTTGCTGGACAATATGTTGCAGTAGATTCAATGGGGTTGTTCATATCCACATCTCAGGTGCCTCCAACGTCAACTTTTTTATTTTACATTTTCCTGCAACTATTCCATTGTCCCTTTTATGTTGATTTCAATTGTAAAATATCCCGTTTAGGTAAGTCTTTAATTATTTCTATAAACTTTGTGACTTCAAATAAACTTTATATTCATGTATCACCTACTCAACAATCATAGAAAATTTATTTATCAATTTTCAGAGCAACGCACCGAAAAATCATCTAGTTAGTCCTATAAGTCTACCGATTAAACCCTCTTTCCCGGTGTCCTTATCCTTACAACATGCCAAGCGATTTCTCATGCCGGATTGCAATGTAATCTTTTTTTAAATGCATCTCAAAAGAATGAAATGCTAATTATGGCTTGTTATCCGAGTCTAGGAACAGGTCGCTGACAACTCCACTACCAAGCAATCTGAGTAATATCACAATAAGGCTAGCGAATTCACTCTTGATCAATGCTTGGCATGAACAACCAACGCAAACAACAGCAATCTCAAGCCTAACAACTGAAGCACTACTGATACATGCATGACCAACCAACAAGGAGCAGCAGCAGATCGCCACAGAAAAAGGAGTTCAGCTTACAAGGATTCAAACCAAAACCGGCCTAAATTACTCCTCCACTCATACTCAACAAGGAGTAAAATAAGCAGAAACGAATTTCAGAGAAATCAAGGTACGCGCCCCCAGGAGCAACCCCCTGATCACGCAATTCAGCAGCAGGTCAGGGATTAACAGTAACAATGTTCACTTAATCAAGGAGGGCAACGCCTCTAGGTTCCACGACAAGAGAAATAAAAATACCAAGTCAGACTTACAAGGGCACCAGCCCTACGCTATAAGGCACACACAGGCGAGCTTAATTTATCCAAAGCATCATTTTCAATGTTTCTGCAATTTATTGAATGCATAAAGTAAAGCAAATAAGTATCACCATATTGGTGCGAGTCGGGTACCATTTTTATTGAACTTTTGTCTCGAGGACGATGGCCATTCACCCAAATTTTCACCATCTCAACGACCCTAAATTAGCAAGGTAAAACAAGCACTGTTAGTCTTGTGTGCAAAAGCCAAAGAGATGCATACTCATAAAACTTCATGTAAGGTGAATAAACACTACAGGATTAGAGAAATAAGGGATCACATTGGTTCTTGAACAAATATATCTGTGGAATTTGACGACTCTAGAAATAATTATTTTGTCATTAGCAATTCCTTATGTTAAATTCTTATGATTGAAAAAAGGTTATGTTGAATCTCATATTTAAAATTCATTCCCATCAAAAAAAGCATTCAAATACACAAGAATCACAATATTAAAACTTGCTACAATGCTACTCATGAAAGCTGCCACTAAGCCCTACGTATATGTACCGCATGATGCAGTAGTACGGACTTCATTTCTTTGGCCTAAGCACTTGTTAAATCCATTCCAAAAAAGGAAAAAAGATGTCTATGTTTACTCGACGATGACCTCATTACCTGTTAATTTCGATCAAGTGTTTCACAATTAAAGAAGCACTAAAATATCCCATACTACATAGTGATGGTCATGTGTCAAATATCTTCTCATGATTTCTGATTGACAGATCCTTAAGTACAAGAAAAATACTCTCAAGAAAATTGTTGCAGCATTTTTATTCATATTTTCTGCTTAAAGT
>BCLG01000165.1:133404-171174 GCA_001602295.1 Zoysia matrella
CTCGACGATGACCTCATTACCTGTTAATTTCGATCAAGTGTTTCACAATTAAAGAAGCACTAAAATATCCCATACTACATAGTGATGGTCATGTGTCAAATATCTTCTCATGATTTCTGATTGACAGATCCTTAAGTACAAGAAAAATACTCTCAAGAAAATTGTTGCAGCATTTTTATTCATATTTTCTGCTTAAAGTATATTGATGCAACAGTAAACAATATTACAGCATATGACGAGACTATTTTGGAGTATGTTAGAGGTTAATTATCACATTGAAGGTATTCCTGAATCACTAGTAGAAATATAGCAAGGGACTATGCCACGGACAACAACATAATATTTGTTTCTCTGTATACAATGAAAATATGTGTAGAGTCTGGAAAAGACATATTCCACCATCAAAGGAAAATAATATTATTATTTCCATATAAATTACTTTTCCATTTCATAGTATAATTCAGTGTTGACTATATATTAGAAGGCACATACTAATGATATTTAGAATCTCATGATTGAAATCTAATATAGAAGCTATGAGCCAATGCAAATGATGAGCAATTTTAGTAGGATAAGTAGTTAAATAATAATTACATCAACAAATAAAAGCAAGGTAATCTAACATACCGATATTGATCAATTTTGCGGTGCCTCAGGATCAAAATCCTCTTTGTTCACTGAATGTGAAGATTGTGGGGGTATACAACCAACACCTGTAGTTCGGTACTTGGCAACCTTCTCCGAGGCTAACTCCTCTCTCTCCTCCATAGCTTTCTCAACCATCTTGTAAAACATTCCAGGCTTGCGTAGTTTCGAAGGTTCCTTCTTGTTACCTTTCTCTTGGCCATTCTTGATCTCAGATGAACTTATCAGGAGGCCACTCCCTTGAAGCCCATTTGAACCTGCAGCTTCATCGTGATCATTTTCATACCCTTTGTTTTTGGACATGTCCAACATGTCGCTTGCGTCAAAATTGTTCCTACCAATACCATTCTCAGCTCTTGCATTTGGAGCATTATTAATATCTAGTGGAGATGGCTTCACCTGCCCTGGATGTATCATAGCAAGCGGGCACACATTCAACCATGCCTCTTCATTTTTTTCACATTGGCCTTCATTTGTGTCAAACATGTTCTCATGATTTTGGATTGATTTATCCTTAAGTAGAATGAAAATATTAGTATGGAAGAAATATTGAAAGGCATATACAAATACAATTTAGGATCACATAATTGAAATCTAATATAGGAACTATTGACAAATGCATATGGCGAGCAATTTTATTAGCATGAATAATTTAACAATAATTATGTGTCACAAATGAAAACAAGATAATATACTGAATTTTCCTTTCAGCTTGACCACATAGCATTAACATACCTGCATGAATTGATTTTGCGGTGCCTCTATATCAGGATCCTCCATGTTCATTGAATGTGAAGAAGGAGGGGCATACAACCAACAACTGTAGTTCAGCTCTGTGGGAACCTTCTCAGAGGCTAATTCCTTATCTCTCTCCTCAATAGCTTTTGTAACCATCTTGTAAAACATTCCAGTCTTGCGTAGTTTCCAAGGTTCCTTCTTGATACCTTTTTCTTGGCTGTTCTTGATCTTTGGTGAATTTTTCAGCTGGCCACTCCCTTGAAGCCCATTTGGATCTGCAGCTTCATAGTCATCATTTTTGGACCCTTTGTTTTTGGACGTGTCCATGTCGCTAGCCTCAAAATTGTTCCTACCCACGCACCAGGCTTGATCCACTACGCTGTGCACCCTCCTTAATTCTTCTGCCGCACCGCTCACAAATGTCCTAACTCATGCTGAGGGGTAGGAGGATGGAGCGAAAGGGATAGAGAGAGCGAGCGAGGCAGAGAGAGGGAGAGGGGGGTGGGGGCGGCGGCGTGGATAGAGAAGTGGAAGTTGGGTGAGGAGCCACTAGGGTAAGACATTTTATATATGCCAACAATTCTGAGCCTGTGGGCTAGAAGGTGGGCTGTGGCTGTATAGCTATGATAAGCTACGTATCATCAACTAGCCTTCTTTTATGGGTCACATACCCTTTCATAGTGATATTGCAACATAAGGTTCCGCTATTGTAAATTGATTTCGAGTGTCAGATCATATACAAAATTGGTATTAGAAATAAAAGTAGTGGGCATTGACCCTTAGTGATGTAGAGCATCATAGTTACGATTCGATTTCAGGCATTTGCCTCGATGAACATGGCTATTGGTACTCAATCCCTAGTAGACCACATTAGTAGCACCTCAAGCACTTCACACCTTGTATGCCAGCAATGAGGACACAGACATTGTTGATCCATAGATGACCGCCCTAGTTCTTTTCTAAGCTACATTGACCCTGCTTATTCGAAGGTGCTTGACCTTTCCATTTAAATGACAAGGATGAGAACTCACATGTGACATACCTTTTGACCCCCGCCACCCACCACTACCAAGACAACCTGTTCATTGTCACTCGCCGTCCTACCATCATGACACTGCCCTTAACCTATTTGATTTGCCTCCCATCTTCTACATTCAGTTGGGGGAGGGGGGCGGGGGCAGGGGGAGGATCTTGTGGGTCCACATGCATTATCGTCACCACTAGGAAGGTGAAGAGCATTATAAGATGATAAGGAAGGAAAAAGGGGCTTGCATATTATTCACGAGTGAGTGATACATCAATATTAAAATATGAGAGATGTTACAATGCTTGAAATTAACCACAACCGTCTATTTGATGAGATCTGATAGTTAAAAATAAGGAGGTACCTGATCAAAGATACAAAAATGGTGGATCCGATAAAAAAAATGGTGAACTCGATACCAATTTTTAAAAATGAATAACTGAGATTAATGGAGGAGGGGAGGTACCTCTAATACCTCTCAAGCACTGTAACATCTCTCTTAAAGCATATTCCCTTCATCTCAATTTATATGCCGTTTTGGGTCCGGACACGAGAATTAAAGAGAGTATAAAATCTGGGATGTGCTAAAAATGAGGAGAAGAGATATAGAGATAAAGAAGTATTAGGAAGTGAGAATGACTTATAATTTAGGACGGATGGAGTACCACGTGTAACCCAGTCCATGAAAAGCATTCGACACGACTTCAAATCCATGGTCATGTAATCGGTGCCACGGCTTGGCTGATATATATTGAAACCTAGAATTCTTAATACCTTCCACCTGACCATTCGTGTGGACGTGGATCTGCTGGCTTAGCCACGTATAAGGTTGTAGGACAGTGCTTAAACACTGCAATAAGCTTGGTGTTGACGTTCAAAAATCACAGGGCCACCGAAGTATCTGGCACGTTGCCAAAGTGTCCAGTGAGCCCTCTCAAGTTCAGGCACTCGGCCCACCGGAGTATCCGACACGTTGCCAGAGTGTCCGGTGAGCCCTCTCGGATTCAGACACTTAGCCCACCGGAGTGTCCGGTGAGCCATCTTGGGTTCAAGGAATTACACGACGAAACCTCCGGCACTTTACCGTAGACTTCGGTAATGCTGATTTGGAAATGTTTTCAGCTGATTAATTCTAACTTCTTTCCTAACTCGTGGGATTAGTTGCCTGCGGGATAATCCCAATCGATCAAAACAATTTGTCTTTACATTTCGTTTTTCTCCAAACTCTAATCCATTTACTCGATCCTCGTGCTATTCTTCCTTTGTCCCGGTGATGTTTGAAGGCGATCCGGCTGGCCTGACTGAGCCCGAATCATTCCTAAGACAATCCTCCTCGGACGAGGTCCTTCTCGAGGCGGGATTGTCTCGGTGCGGCTCCAAACTCGTCATTGAAAAAACGTCAGCGTTTCTGCACGCGGACGTGCGAGCGGTGTGTTGGCCCGGTATCCATTTCGGCATCAACACACTTTTTGGCGACTCCGCTGGGGACGAGTGACTTCGGTTGCACAAACCAAATCGTTGTTTCCACCATGACCTCCGAGATCTCCACGACGAACATCGTCACGCCATCCTTGGATGAGTTGCCCGAGGAGGCGCGCAAGGTGTTCGTGGAACGCTAGAGGGTCTCCGAAGAGTTGCACAAGGTGAGCGAGAAGTGGGAGCTACAGGAGTACTTGGCGTGTTTCAAGAAGGACCGCCAAGGCGCGATCTCACAAGTGAAAGAGCCCATTCTTTTGGCCGTCGACGATGACGCAGCCATGGGTGCTACCGATGTAAGGACATCTTCGCACCCTCCCATTGCTTTTGAAGACCTTTCGTATTACCTTGCCGATATAAAAAAGGTCTTGATGAACAATATGCAATACATGACAAAAAAACTTGTCTAAGTCTAAAAATGTTAATATTGTATCATTGTCTCATGTTGTGCATGTGGGTCCTACTACTAGTGCATCGGCGCCTACTACGTCAAGTGTAGAACAACCTCCGTATGGCATACCGTTGAACTCGTTTAGTGGGCAAAGTAGTTTTCTGTCTCATGCGCAGACTAGTGCTTTGGTAGTGTCTCCCGCTAGCGTAGAGCCAATTACCAGCATCCCTAATCCGACCACTAGCCGATTGAATGAATTGGCTAATTTTGTTCCTCCTTACCGCACCGTTGCATATAGCACACCACCTATCCCACCTAGCGGTACGGGTATCCCTCACGACCCCGTTCCTAATGAATTATTTAGCGCCATGAAAATGAGCACACATCCCTCACCACCGGGCATATCCACTAGGCCACCCATCGCAAACATAGAGTAGTGTATGGCTCGCATTAAGGAGCACTTAAACAAACAATTTCGTGAGACGCTAAGAGTAGACCTCAAGGGAAGGGACCGAATTTATCAAAAATTGTACCCCGCATACTTTGATGCGGTCCTATATCTTGTTGGATGTCGTGTTTCCGACTTTGTCAAATTCAATGGTGTACATTGTTACTATGATGCTGAGTACACGTTAGCCAATATATAGCACAACTAGGAGAAGCGGGTTTTAGTGAGGCTTTGAAAGACCGATTGTTTTTTTATCACTAACCGGAACCGCTTTCTCTTGGTTTTCGTTATTGTCTCCGGGGTCCATATACATGCGGGAGTCTTTAGAGCACAAGTGTCATGACCACTTTTATTCCGGGAACAACGAATTGAAGTTGTCACACGTGACATCAGTTCGGCAAGGAAAAGAGGAACCCGTTGTTGACTATCTTTGGCGGTTTAGAGATATTAAGAACCGATGCTTTAATTTAACAATTTCTGAAAAAGACTTAGCCGACCTAGCTTTTAGTGGTTTACGGTCGCATTTTAGAGAAAAGTTGGAGGGATACGATTTTCTTATACTCACCCACCTCCAACAAAGGGCTTCGGCTCAAGAAAGCCGAAGCAAAGAAATAAAATATGACTACAAGACCCGTCGTAGCGTGCACGTCGTAGAATGTGATTCGGATAGCTTCGATTATGATTCCAATGACATCTTGGCTGCCGAGTTTGTTTGGCCTTCTAAGGCCAAATCATTTGCTTGTGATTCGCTCAAACCGGTTCATAAGAATCGGAAATACGATGTGAAATACACCTTTGATGTAGCCAAATGTGATGTAATATTTGATGAGCTGCACAAAGGTGGATACATTAAGATCGCATATATTTTACCTTCGGCGAATGAGATTAAGCGTAGAGCATATTGTAAATGGCATAACTCTTATTTTCATGCTACTAATGATTGCAATATTTTACATCGAAAAGTCCAATCGGCCCTTAATGAGGGACGATTGAGTCTTAAAGGAGATGCAGATCGACAAGCACGCTTTCCCCGTCAACACTTTAGAGCTCAACCCCAAGGTGTTGATTCGGCCTCATCAAACCGATACAACCAAAGGGAAGAACGTGATCATCGGGGATGAGATGCCCGTTTCTCTAAGTGAGAAGGGTACCTCTAGGAAGGTGGTGCTCGAGAAGTACTCCGATGGTCAAGAGTCTCTAAAAGTCACTATCCAAGGCTCTAAACTCGGAGGGCAAGCTTCACAGCCCAAGATGATAAAACCCAAGAATTTTGAAGTGGGCAAGTGGAAAGTGAATCAAGTTAAAGCCACGGATCGGAAGATGGGGCCTAAAAACGCCTTCGACCGGCTCATGGCTAAGTACAAGCATCAAAAGACCGATTCAAATAATCGGTCTATGAAGCGATCTAGATCACCACTTAGAGAAGGCAGCCCACCTAGGAAGGAGATGAGTCCAACTGTGAATGTGCACGGGCCTCCTTCTCCTTTTCCTCCACATTGCTTCGGAGTGTCGCCTCTATGGTTCCATCTTATGCCTTGCCCACCGTTCTCGGTGTGGCATCTATACATGGGACCGTGGATGCCCGTGCCACCGATGCCTATGCCACCAAGGCCCGTTCCACCGATGCCATACCCACCATTTCATCCGAGGCGAAACGGACCGAGTGGGGACGTCTTCACAAGGCTCTCTAACCCTATCTCGGATCGGACGGATTCTCGATCGATCAAGGTTCACTGAGGGAGCTCCAACATCGCGCCTAAGCAAGAGTGACGCCTGAAGCAAAGTAATGAACCTGCTCTCTCTACTATTTTTCATCAAAAAAGTGCATCCTGAGGTGTCGTGAAAATCGGTACAACTGATGTTAAAATCGGAGGAGTCTTCACGGGGCCGATCAGTTTGGATGATCTGATCGAAAAGGCCTCCCATGACCATGAAGCTAGCAGCAGTAAGAGCTCCTCTAAGTACACGCAACAGAGGTGGTGTCCGCTTGACTTGACCCACACTCAAAAGAGGAAACTTCAAAGGCTGCACCTCCGAAAGATGCGAGAAGAGAAGGCGGAGAAAAAGAGGGACGAGGTCTTCAATGAGATCAAGCCGATGGTCCCTCAAAGTAAGCAGTGGAGGGTTAAGGGGTCCAAGGCTCCTACTCCACCGGTGACGGAGGAAGCGGAGACTAATACGAAGCCACTTGGTTTGACCGAAGCCGTCTTAGGAGAGGACTTCACAGCACCCTCGCCCACAAGAGACATCGATATGTCTGAGTTCGACGATGATGACCTCTTGGACTACGAGCCTACACCGCCTCAGGAAGGTATGGACATTAATACCATTTGCTTATCCCTTTTCGATTATTCACTTGGAAAAAGTCATGGCACAATTCGATTTTGAGTCAAAAAGTGCTATCTTTGAAAAACTCGAGAAATCGGAGAACCATTTGAAACCCCTCTATGTGGGAGGTCATATTAATGGTTCACCGATTTCTCGCATGCTTGTGGACGGCGGTGCTATTGTTAATCTAATGCCGTGTTCTTTGTTTAAGAAGCTAGGTAAGGCCGATGACGAGCTCATCCGGACCAACATGACTTTGAACGATGTGAGAGGAGGAGACCTTATCGAGGCTAAGGGGGTTGCTTCTATGGAATTCACCATTGAAAGCAAGACTATGGCTATCGCTTTCTTTGTTGTCGATGTGCGCGGTAGTTATAGCTTGATCTTAGGGCGTGATTGGATTCATGCCAATAGATGCGTTCCTTCTACCTTACACCAATTCTTCATACAATGGATTAGTGATGATGTAGAGGTGGTTTATGCGGATGCATCGGCTTGTGTTGCTATGATCGAATCATCTTTTTTGCCACATGACGCCGTCAAGTGCTTGACCGGTTTAGACTTGACGGATTATGATTTTCTTAGCGTAACAAGAGATGGTTTTGTACCAGTCAATGTAAAGCCGAAGAAGAATCAGCTCAACCATATAATGTGATTTAATGGATCCTAATCTTGATTGGTTGCAAAAGAGAGTGGAACACTATCTGTCCAATACGAACTATATGAGCGAAGCTATCGAGAAAATAGAAGATATGGATAAGTTAGGACAAGGATTAACATCGGCCGATCCTCTTGAGGAGGTGAACTTTGGCAGCGATGATAATCTGAGACCAACTTATATAAATAAAAATCTGAAAGCCTATCATAAGGTGAAGTTAATTGGTTTACTAAAATAATATGTGGACTGTTTTGCATGGTCTTATAATGAAATGCCCGGGTTAAGCCGCGAGTTAGTTGAACGTCGGCTTCAGATAAAATCTGGTTTTAGACCTTTTAAGCAACCGATGAGGAGGTTTAACCCGAATATACATGATCGGATTAAAGAAGAAATTAATCGATTACTTGATATAAAATTCATAAGACCTTGCAGGTATGCAAAGTGATATCCAACATCGTGCCGGTGGAAAAAAAGAACACCGGTAAGATTAGAGTTTGCACTGATTTTAGAAGTTTAAATAGAGCCACTTTTAAAGATGAATATCCTATACTCATAACCGTTATGTTGATTAATGATGCTTCCGGCCATAGAGTTATTAGCTTTCTTGATGTTAATGCGAGATACAACCAAATCTTCATGATCGAAAAGGATATGTCTAAAACTGCTTTTAGATGTCTCGGTTTTGTAGGATTGTTTGAGTGGATTGTCATGACTGTTGGATTAAAATATGCAGGTGCCACATATCAAAGAGCTATGAACTTTATCTTTCATGATTTGCTTGGTGTTATAATAATGGTTTACATAGATGATGTGGTGATCAAATCGGTCACTTTAGATTCTCACTTGACCGATTTGCAACTTGCTTTGGACCGAATGCATCGTTTCAGTTTGAAAATGAATCAGCTCAAATGTGCTTTTGATGTATCGATCGATAAGGTTTTAGGCTTCATAATTCATAAAAAAGGCATAGAGGTAGATCCTAAGAATATAGAAGCAATGAGAAATGTGCAAGCGCCTACTTGTAAGAGAGAGTTGCAAAGCTTCTTAGCAAAAATGAATTAATTAAGGCGATTCATTTCTAACTTGTCGAGAAAGATTAATGCATTTACTCCTATTCTTTGGCTAAAAAATGAAGCCGAATTTACTTGGGGGGCAAAACAACAAGAAACTTTTGAGAAGATCAAAGAGTACTTGTCTTCGTCACCGGTGTTTAGGGCGCCTAAAGGAGGAGTCCCTTTCTGTCTTTACGTAGCGGCGAAAGATGATGTGATTGGTGCTGTTTTGACACAAGAAGCCGAAGGAAAGGAGTACGTGATAACATATGTGAGCCGATGGTTAGTGGATGCGAAAACAAGGTATACTCTCATTGAGAAACTATGTTTTTCTTTGTATCATGCTTGCACCAAGTTGAGACATTATTTGCTATTTAACACTCTTGTCAAACCGATGTTATTAAACATATGTTGCATAGGCCGATTTCTAGTGGTAGGCTTGGTAAATAGGCTTAGCATTGATTGTATATGATTTGGCTTATGAATCATTGAAATCTATGAAAGACCAAATTGTTGCTAATTTTATTGTTGAACATCGGATTGATTTAGAACATGATCTAGATGTTACTTATGTTACTTTTACCCCTTGTAAGTTATATTTTGATGGATCGGTTTGTAAAGAAGATCAAGGTGTTAGTGTGGTTTTAGTATCTCCTCGTGATGCATACTTTGAATTCTCAAACCGATTAGAGTATGATTGCACCAATAACCAAAGCCGAATATGAAGCATTGTTGTTCGGTTTAGAGATGTTAGAGTCCATGGGGGTTAAGCATGTAGAGGCTTTCGGCGATTCTTTGTTAGTAGTATAACAAATTTCTGAAAATTTCAGTGCTTAGATAAATTATTGAATGCCATCTTAGATAAGTGCCTAGACATCATTAGAAGAATGGATGAATTCAACATATATCATGTGCCTAGGCTAGAAAACAGTAAAGCCAATGAGTTGGCTCAACAAACATCGGGTTATAATGTTGGTAAAGGTAGATTTTTAGTAAATAAGAAACCGATGCTTGAGGTGTTGGAATTAAACCGTTCGGACACTAATACGTCAAACCGTGATAATACCGAATCGTTTGATTAGAGGTCACTCATAATTTCATATATTCGTAGCCCAACCTAAAGTGTAGATAGGAAGGTTCGGCATGTGGCTTTTAAATATACTTTGATCGATATTGATTTATATCGCCGAATGGAGGATGATTTGCTTTTAAAATGTTTGAGTGATGATGAGGCCAGAGTAGCTATGGAGGAAGTTCATGAGGGCATTTGTGATACGCATCAATCGGCTTCAAAAATAAAATGGTTGTTAAGAAGGGTCGGATTCTATTGGTCAACCATGATTGCCAATTGCTACAGCTACAACAAAGGATGCGAAGAGTACCAAAGATTTGAAAACATTTAATTGGCACACGCAGCCACGATGAACCCCATCATAAAAATATGGCCATTTCGAGGATGGGGATTGGACTTTATAGAACAAATACATCCTCCATCTTCGAAGAGACATCGTTTCGTGTTGGTCGCAACGGATTACTTCATCAAATGGACCGAAGCGGTGGCTCTCAAGAATATGACGCACAAAGAAGTAATTGAGTTCCTTACTGAGCATATTATTCATAGGTTCGACATATCTCAAACTTTAACTACCGACCAGAGTACTTCATTTACGTCCGGTCATGTTAAAGAGTTTGCCGAATTTTACGGAATTAGGATACTCAATTCATCTTTATATTATGCTCAGGCCAATGGTCAAGCCGAGTCTAGTAACAAAACATTGATTAAGCTCATTAAAAAAAAGATAGAAGACCATATCAAGAGATGACATGAAGTCTTATCGGAAGCATTGTGGGCTCATCGGATATCTAGACATGGGGCAACTAAAGTAACGCCCTATTAACTTGTGTATGGACAAGAGAACGTTTTACTTGTCGAGGTAAATCTATGAGCTCTAAAGTTAGCCAAACAAAATGGTTTATTTACCGATTAGTATAGAACTCTAATGCTAGATAATATTAATGAAGTCACCGATAAGCGTTTAAATGCCTAAAAAAAATTGAGAGAGACAAGGCTAGGGTTGTTAGAGCTTACAATAAAAAGGTGAAAGTCAAAACTTTTAAGGTGAACGAATTGGCTTGGAAAACTATTCTGCCCGCAGGCTCAAGAAGCAACAAGTTTAGAAAATGGTCTCCTAATTGGGAAGGGCCATACCGAATAGTAAAAGTCATCGCCGAAAATGCATACATATTAGAAGATATTCACGGAGAATCACTACCTAAGGTCCTTAACGACCGATACTTGAAAAAGTATCATCCAAGTGTATGGTAAGAATCGTAAGAGAAATGTGGTCGATGTGAACAACATCATTGTCAAAATTGAATACAATGGCCGATGAGCCCTCTTGGGTTCAGAAAATTACACGACGAAACCTCTGGCACTTTACCGGAGACTCCGATCACTGGAGTGTCCGGTACTTTACTGAAGACTCCGGTAATACTGATTTAGAAAAGTTTTCAGTTGATTGATTCGAATTTCTTTAATAACTCGTGAAATTAGTTGCCTTACGGGATAAGACCATCATTCCTTTATAAAACAGAACCCATAGCTGATTGAGGATAATTCCAATCGATCAAAATAATTTGTCTTTACATTTTGTTCTTCTCTAGATCCTAATCCCTTACTCGATCGTCGTGTTGTTCTTCTTTTGTCTCAGCGACGTTTGAAACCGATCTGGCTGGTCTGTTCGAGCCCGGATCATTTCTAAGACAATTCTCCTCCGACGAGTTGCTTCCCGAAATGAGATTGTCTAGGTGCTGCCTCACACTCGGTGTTGAAGAAACGTTAGCATTTCCGCACACGAACATACGAGCGGTGTGTTAGCTCGAGATCCATTTCGACGTGAACACCTGGTGCCACAATGTTTACACATAATTAAATTTTACTTTTCGTAATGTTTCTTTTTACTAAAAGATCTGATGCGTATATCTCATCCAACGGCTGAGATAGGCAGGCAGCGGGCCTTTTGGTAGCCGATCTTTTCATCCCATTCGTGGATCCCTCGACCTTCCTTCCATTTTTGGACCCTTGTGCCCTCCCTCCCTACCTTATTTTACTGTCGCGGCCTCTCCCCGTCGGTCTCCGAGCAAAATTCTCACCCTTCGCGGCGTCTCGGCACCGGCGCCGGTCCGCCGTCCCATCCCCCGTGACCCTCTGCTTCGCACTAGTTTCTTGGGGGGTACCCAGCCGCTGCCTGCGCCGCGGACATGTCGTCCGCGGCGGCCGCCGTCTCTTCCTGCTCCGCCAAGGAGGAGCCGCCGTCCCGTGAGGATGGCGAGCGGGAACGCGCGGAGAAGGGCGCCGCGGCGGCTGCGGCGGAGGAGCGCGTTGAGTTGGCGGGACGGGAGCTCAGCGAGGTGTCGCTGTGCCGCGGCGACGCGGAGGCGGAGGACGCCGGCGACGACGACGACGACGATGATGACGAGGAGAAGGTGGGGGAGGCTATCGAGCTCGGGCCCAGGGTCAGTATCAAGGAGCAGCTCGAGAAGGACAAGGTGACTTCAACTGTTCATCTCGCTTCTTGTGTCTTGCCTCCGTGCTTCCGCTCCTACTGAAAATCATGCTCGACTTCTTTGTTTTATCTATGTTAATGCTTCAATTCGTTACTAATATCCACTTAATTATCAGTTTGTAATTGATTTCTTGCTGCCTGGCTACACTGTTACAAACTTCTGAAATCGCTATTACTGCTGTCCATGGCGTTTTTGCTGATGCGCAGGATGACGAGAGCCTGCGGAGATGGAAGGAGCAGCTCCTGGGCAGCGTCGATTTGAACTCCGTCGGAGGTAAGTCGAAATTCTTTCATCCCCAAACGTTCGCTCGAATTTCTACTGCTTCTTTCTGCTGGACGCTGTGGGTGTGTTGCTGTTGCATGACCAGACCAGGCATCGATTAGAATCGCTTGCGATCACCACACCTGACCTTTCTAGATCGGGTGAACTGATCCAAATTGCTTTCCTAATTTATTCTTTGTCGCTCACTCGTCGCTTTCACCATCGGTGTGGTACTGGGGTTGGATTAAGAATCTGCATCAATAACGACTTCTCAATTTGGTCCGCAAAGAAAAATAATAAAGAGACGGCATCTTCTTACAAGATGCTGTTACTAAACAGTTGCAATTGTAACGGCTGATAACACAAAAATTTCGTAGTACAAAGTATAGCAAAATATAAGTCCTGATATATTCAAAACTGTACTTTGATCAGCAAAGAGGATTGTTCTCGTCTCACACACCCCGGAAAATGAGAAAAGTGGAAGGTGCCTTATGTCGGGTACCACTGAAAAAGACAGTGGGGGCGTGCTGGGGTGGCCTTTTGATGTCAATCATTTGAAAAGAAAGTTTGCAACCGGAGCTGTAGAAATGCCCTGTGTCGGCCATCTTCATTCCTGGTGCTTAGGTATCCAATAATGTACTTTATGATATTGGTGGTCAATAGCAGTGTCCAAGGGGGCAAAATTCTCAAAAGTTGCAATGCACAATGATGCAGTGTCTTCCAGTAGAGAACAGAGCCGGCAGCATAGTGATACAGTGCTTTTTGTCCTAGCACTAGCAGAGTAGTGCATGTATCCGCCCAATGGAAACATCCATGATTTTATTCCCCATCTTCTCTAAACTTAGTGCTCTGATTTTTTTTGTTTGTTTGTTATGTTCCCTGAATGAAATAAATGGTCTATCTCATCGTTACAAATGCCTGAACGGATAGAAATGAAAAATATATAATTTTCCAGTTAAGCTCACAGTATGTTGCACACCAAATGGGCAGAGACGCTGGAGCCGGATGTGAAGATCACAAGCCTCTCCATCTTGTCGCCGGGGCGCCCGGACATTGCCCTGCCTCTGCCTATGGAGCCCAGGGCAAGCAAGGAGCCATGGTTCACGCTCAAGGAAGGCAGTGTCTACCGGCTCAAGTTCACCTTCTCCGTCGCCGACAACATTGTCTCTGGCCTTCGGTACACCAACACCGTCTGGAAGACCGGCATCAAAGGTTCGTGATCTTCATTCATATCTGAGGGAGGTATCCTGCATGGTGCCAGAGCGCCCTGTGCTTGTGTGTGATTGCTGACAAGGTTTGATGAAACATTGGTGTTTGCAGTGGACAGCACCAAGGAGATGCTTGGCACGTTCAGCCCCCAGACTGAGCCGTACACTTACTTGACGCCTGAGGAAACCACCCCATCTGGCATGTTTGCTCGGGGATCATACACCGCAAGAACGAAGGTAACTGAAAGATTGAGCAAGGTTTGCTTTGGCTGCTACTACTTTCGGGTCTGATGAATAAGATGTTATGTTTTCACTTCACCAGTTTCTCGATGACGACGGGAAGTGCCACCTGGAGATGAGCTACACCTTCGACATCCGCCGTGAGTGGCCACAGAGCTGACGAACCATTGACATCTAGGAACAGGAGTCCTAAAGCATTTGCTCTGCTAAGAATGGGGCTTCGGTGATCGGGTTGTGAAGGACGGATGCCGTTTCTGTACCAGGGCATGTGAGGCATCAGCTACAGATCTCTATGCCTCTTGTAGCTTTCTTCAGGTAGTTTCAGCGTGAGTGGTGCCCCACCGTTTGACCTTCAAAAAAAAAAAATCGCTTCTATGTGAAAAAAAACACTTTGTGTTGGATTCTGAATTCCAGAGAGAAGCAATATTCTCCACGCCTACACCTTTTGCAAAAAAAAAAGCTTTGTTAGGATACAAAGTATTTTTTAACAAAAGTATTAGAACAATTGTATGGTTTTGAAAAATACGTTGATTTTAGAAAGTAAGGTGTTTGAATGTAACAAATCTTCTACTTTAAAAACTACATACAGTAATTGGTAAAATTACAACCATTTTGGTGTTGTAAAAACTTTCACTCTTAACCTTTTTTTAAAAAAAACTTTTGCATGATGCTAGCTTCTAAAACCATGATTCTTAATACGGTGGTATTGAAATACTACAACACCCAAACAGGTCATTAGAGTTTCCAAACAATTCTGTACAAACCCTCGTTTTTCTTATGATATTCAGAACAAATCTTGATCTACTCACCTATAACAAATGGTTGTTCTAGGGCATTAACTTCAAGAATTTGTAACAACTAGCACTTAAGGAACGAATCAGCATTGTAAAATTGACTCATAGGAATGACTCAAGGTACGAAGCAAGCGTTTTACAAACGTAAAAAACAGATTTTAAAGTTTTAGCAACAACTGCATCTCTACAGAAACGCTGAGGCTAGTAAAATTGTTCATACAGTTCTCTTTGCTTTCTAGGTGTATCATACTTCGGTCAAAACTTCTGTTCGAAATTCGAATGTGAAAGGTAAGACTTGTAATTTACAAAAAGTGGAATCAATCTCCGCAACAGAGCTATACCAGATGGTACCAGTTCTAGTTCTCCGCAGACTCAAGCATCATAATCATCCTTTGATTCTTTCTCCGCGATAATCATGAGTACCTCTAGTCTCCTGTCGAACTGAGCTGCACTCTCATCCCTCTCGTCTAGCTCAGCGGCCTCTGCTTCTAACCATTTCTCACGCAAATCATCAAGAAGGTTGCCTTGGTCAGTGTTGCCTGCAGTTCCAGGTGCACTGGGACGAGTTGTCCGCAATGAACCATCTCCAGATGGTGGTGGAAGTGTCAAGAGCAGGGCTCGGAATTCTCGTGTGTCTGCAAACATCTCAAAGTTGCAAGCGATAAGATCCAAGCAATATTCCCTTACTTTCAGGACACCATACCTGCGTTCCAGAGCAACATACCAATATCAGTAACACAGTACAGAAAATATCTATAATCTACTCCCTCCGTTTTTAAAATATTGACACCATTGACTTCTAACATCAACTTCGACCATTCATCTAATTAAAAAAAGTATGATAAATATAATATATTTTGTTATAATTTCATTATTAGTATTTGAAACACAACTAATAATTTACATATTTGAACAATTTGTTATGAATAAGAATGAACAAAGTTGATGTTAGAAGTTAACGGTGCCAATATATTTAAACTGGAGGGAGTATTCATAAACAAAGCATAAAAAATGGTGATGGTGAGCACACATACATATCTGACAACATCAACCAGTGGCACAATTCTGCAGGTGAACTGCGTTCGAGATGTGGCAACAGCATGTCAGCTACGACTCGCTTAAGGGGAAACAATAAGTATCTTGATGCAACATCAAATAGCTCTTCAGCCTGGAACAGTTTTCTTACAATTTAGTCTCATGCAAAGAAGTGTGTTTAAAATTTATAACAATATATAAGAGATACGAAACTCATGCTTTGTACACTTACCTGATCAGGATCCAAATGCTCAATCTTATCGGTATACCTAACATTGATACAACCACGAAATAGGTAAGAAAACAACATTAATAAAAATTCTAGTGGTGAAGCAATGTAACCTGCAATGTGACCTTACATATATTCAAGCATCTTTTCAAATGCTTCTGTGCTCAAGTCATGCTCCTCAAGAAATGGAAGATTCTGAGTTGCTTGAAATGCAGAGTTACCATCTAGGAAATCAATAGCTCGACACAGCCTCGCTCTAAAGTACTCTGACCTTGAGGCCAAAATCACCTGATGGCAGTGGAAAACCTTGTTACCTACTTTTATAAAAAGATCGGCAAGATAATCATTCTCTGAGCTCCTGCATATCTCATTTGATTCCTTATCATAATAGTCTTCTCTTAAGTTAGCTAGACAACCCTGCAGAACACGCTGCAACGCTGATGGAAGACGATCTTCTTCTCGCAAGAACTGTGCTTGCACTATGGTTCGTTTCTGTGAATTCTCTAAATCAAGATCTCTCACGGACTTGTACTCAGCATATCTCTGAAACACAATTTCTTTCTCCAGTATCTTTTGCAACTCCTCGCACTTACAAACTTTGCATGCACGCGCCAAATTTTCCATGTCATCCATAGCTACTTCGAGTCTATCCGAATAGAAGAAATGTATGAGGCTGTACAAGGCACCATACGATAACTTCTGATTAGAAAATCTCACTTCCTTCCTGTCATTCCATTCTGTACTGAATTTCTTATGAAAGAAAGGAGACCGGGCACAAAGAATGACCCGATGAGCTTCAATAGGTTTGCCATCAACATAGAATGTAATATCCGGAGGGAACATAGAAGCACCTGATATATCATCTTTTGGCCCAAATCCTGTCAATCAACATATATGTTAATACAATGCTGTAGTGTTCCTTTAGAAGTGAAATTATAAGCCACTGTCACTACTTCGACTTTCTACAAAAAAACAACATTTCTAAAGAAAAGGATTTGGTTTGTAAGATGGCAATAAACACCAATTTCCGAAAATGCTAGAAAGCATCAAATTCGAACGGGAACTAATGCACATAACATTGATTTGAGTAACCTAAGAAAACATAACACTTAACCAGCCTATGCATACATGAAGATGTTTTGATTTGTTGGTAGAACAGGGTGCTCTCCACTCCCAATCATCCTGTGCCAGCATCTGCAGGTAGTACATGAGGCCAATGGCTAGTAATATTAATAGATGAATCACCCTCCCAACGATCAATGGAGTAATGGCCCAATGGCTAGTCCAATTTCATATAAATATCAGAGCCACATCCAAAATGAAACATTCCCACTTAAGGAGGAACATATAACTTGATACAAGCACTGGATGCATCATCCTATGGCTCCAATATTGCTTTTTCAGTATATATGGAAATAAATATTCAAGAGTATCCCCTCAATTATGGAGGACAAGCACATAGAGGCAATAATACCTTAAATAGCACAAAGCAATGTTGCATCATACATGCAAATTGTGCTTCACACAGCAATTCAAGCAAATACAGTATCTTGTACCAACCTTTGAAAACATTCCAGTCACAAAAATTGAGATCGTTTCCAGTCCCAACGTTCTTATACTTGTATATGGCATATGCATGAAATCAGTGACTAGTAATAGGAACAACAAACAAAACGAGTCAACCTTACACTATGATCAATCAAGGGAGTAGTGGCCCAAGCCCAATTGCTAATCCAATTTCACACGTATATCACTATTGCATCCAAAATCAATACTTTCCACTTGCCATCAGGATATATTAAGGAACAATTTAAAGCAGTACTCACCGGCAGCCACGGCGAGAGCAGCGGCTTCCGCACCGGAGCTCCACTGGAGCATCTCGAGGAAAGCGGCGCGGTTAGCGGGGCACGCAAGGAACGTGGCCCGGAGCGCCGCGGGCAGCGGAGCTAGCGGCGGGGGCCTGGCCTCAAACGACTTGAGGAGACGGCGGAGCCGCAGGTTGAGGGCGGCGTAGTGGCAGCGGTCGCCGTCGAAGGTGCGCTCGGCGCATACGGCGCCGGCCTCAAGCAGCATCCGCGCGGCCTCAGCGTGGCCAGCGAGGCAGGCGTAGTAGAGCGCGACGGAGTCCCAGCGGTCGCGCTCGTTGACGTTGGCGCCCGCCTCGAGGAGGAGGGCGAGGCGGTCGCAGTCGCCGGCGCGTGCCGCCTCAAAGAGGTCGCCACCGGGGACCTTCTTGAGGGGAACTGACGGCTGGAGGTCTTCCGGGTCGAGCTCGACGTCGATGTCGAGGACGCGGAGCTCGACGTCCGGGTCCATTGTCTGCCTGGAGTGGCGGCACGGTGGTCGGCGGCGGGGAAGCGGGGGAGCAAGACGGGAGTCCGACGAAACGGGTGTGAAAAATATCTCTATGTGGTCGGGAGGGCCGGACCTGCGGGGTCTAGCCTTGTAAAAATGTGGCTCACTGGCCCATAAAAGCCCAAGTATTATTGGGCTGATATTATACCGCAGTCGACTGGGCTAGTCAGATTTTACATATTCTCGTCGTATGGGCTAAACGAGTCGTCAGAACGACCCATGCGCCATGGGCCGGATGGGAGCCTGTGCTCTGGTATGGCATGACCTTGGTAGTTTCAACATGCCGGTTTAGGTCCAAATCCATAAGCTGACTAAATTTTGAAACAAGTGAAGGCTTAGTGCTTCACAGAAACATGCAATGATTTCTAGTTTATTACTCACTGTTACTCCGTATGAAAAAGACGGATGTACACTCCAAACTATAGACCCGAGTCATATTCCATTTTTATGCTTGAATTGTAGTGACCTTCCTATTTTTATTTGAGCAAAGACAAGACTGACTCCTGCAAACAAGGCCATTGGACCATCTTCACTTTCTTTGGAAGCGATAAGACCTGTATGTTGAGTCCAAGGAAAGGCGTACAAATGTGTAATTTGCACATTTTTATTCAAACCAAAGATACACCACACGATCTTAGAAAAAACATACACAACATGCTATACTTGTTTTCTAATATTTTTTAATCACAATATATAGTTCTTGGAATCAACTAAAACTTATTTTATTTATTATGATAAAGGTGATATACATGTAGTTGTTATGTATCTTGATGACTCAACCTCTACCTTAGTGGTATCCACCTCCGCCTCCACCACCATACCCTCCATAGCCTCCGCCACCGTATCCACCGCCTCCGCCACCACCGTATCCTCCACCACCACCACCACCGTATCCTCCATATCCACCGCCACCACCACGGTACCCCTGCCCGTTGCCAAATCCTTCGCCGTACCAATGTCCATGACCGGGGTAATGACCATATCCACCGCCGTACCAATGTCCATGACCAGGGTGATGACCATACCCCCCACCACCATACCAGCCATGGCCTGGCATGTATCCGCCGTATCCACCTCCACCATAACCCCCACCGCTGTAGTATCCGTGCCCCTGCTTCTCATCACTGATGACATCCCCAGCTGCAGGTTTCACATTCTTCTTCCCGTCTCCAGACTCTGCATAAGACAGCTATGAGCGACCAACTTCACGACACACAAATAATGTAGAAATAGTGTCCATTTCTCATATCATACGAGTATGAAAAAAGGGGTCCAGGATCCGATAGATGCGCATACCTTTTGCCTCACCGAACTGGTCTCGAGCCGCGGCGACATCCTTGGAGATGAGCAGGAGAGAGGTCAGGACGACACCAAGCACAAGTGAGGACCTGATCGAAGACATCCTTGCTTTCTGTGATGTCCCGATCTAGATGGGTTTGAGGCATTACGTCCTCTCTTGCTGCTTTTATAGCAGGGTGCCGGCTAAACGCATGCACCAGCTAGCGACATCACTGCGGCTGATGCAGTTTCGGTTGGATGTCAGGATTAGAACAGATGGAGCAGATGGTTAGGTTTCGTTGTCGCCGAAACTAGAGGTGTCGGGTGGAGGTCTGGACCTATATCCGTGCGGATTTACGTCGGAACGGGAAGGTGAGAGCGCATGATAGTAGGTAGTTGAGATCAGATGCAGGAAGGTGTTGTTATCTATGCTTGTCAGGTTCAGTAGCGTAACAAAGAGCTCATTGTTCATAACTAGTTGAGCGAGCAGGTCCACACATAATAGATATCCAATATCACTGACAGTTATAATGCTAAGGACTGACAGTCACATTTGCAATTGTAATGCTGCTTTCTTTATTGGGGGGATTAACATGTTAATGATCTTTCGCTCGTCGTTTTGTATTGTAAGACCACCCAGCTTACTACACAGGAAAATATCGTCGCTTCACCGTTATATGGCGAAGCACTATATTAAAGATACGAGAAATTTGTGTAGGCTCTTGTTTTATCAAGAGATTTGGAACTTCCAAGTTACATTGGGCATACGAGAATTTTTTTCTAATTTAACCAGAAATGTGGATCCTTTAAGCCTGGGGTTGGTCCCTGCTGTGGCACACAGATTTCATCAAAAGGTAACGTGCGGGGGAGAACATCAGTTTACTTGCAGTTTCGATGTTTAAACACGGGACGTCTGAGAACTACGAGAAACAGAGTATGGTATAGCAGCGGGACATGCAGAACAGGACTCAAGGGCTGGCTCGAACGAACGACATAACGCAGCACAGCAGGTTAGGCTTGCGTTCCGTCTTTTGATTTGTCTTTGATAACTTGGCGAGCTCATCGGGTCTTAGAATCTGTTGATTTGCTGGGTACTCCCTCCCGTTCTAAAATATAAGTATTTTTAAATTTAGTAAAGTCAAATTTTTTCACTTTAACCACTAAGTAATGTATAACTAATAATATTTTACTATATAAAAATTATATTTTTTAAATTTATCATGAAATAAGTTTTTTTAAAAAATATATTTTTACATTAAAAATTATGTAATTTGCTAGAAATTTATTAGTAAAAGTTAAAAGAGTTTGATTTTATCTAAATTTAAAAATGTTTATAAAGTACTTTCTCCATTCTTAAATTAATGTCGCTGTTGACTTTTACAATCAACTTTGATTATTCGTCTTATTTAAAAAATTTGTTTGAATGTGTAAAATTTTAAGTTGTGATTTAAATAAATCTAATGATAAATCAAATTATATAAAAATATATAAAATTTATCAATTTATTTTGATAAAATAAATGCTTAAAATTAAATTTAAAACTCAACGGTGATATCAACTAAAAAACAGAGGGAGTATTTTGGAACGGAGGAGGTACTATTGGGTAACGTGCTGCTGCTCTACAGATTCTGCCGAGGCCGTTCCAGTTCTAAACGAACCCATCACTCATCAATTCTTGCACCGCGAGACCATGATAGGAACGCGCAGCAATCTCCACCCATAACCACTTTGTTAGTTGATCTTAATTGGCCTGCTTTGCTCCCGTCCAGACGGATGAGCATCCGCTCGCCGGCGCACAAACTACGCCGACATCGACTGGCACCTGGAACGACGAATACGTCCTCGATCCCGACGTCCAACCGTGGTTGGATCCATCGATCCATGCAGTGGTGGCGCTGCTATATGAGCGGATCGCAGTTGCCTAGCTTCTCGTCATCCGGAGCTGGTTCAAGTGTTGAGGATAGAAACAATGGCGGCCAAGTCTCTGCTTCTGCTTGGCGTCGTCCTTGCCGTTCTCCTGCTCATCGCCAAGGATGTTGCCGGCGCTAGAGATCAGTTCACCAAGGCCAACGGTGAGGATCTGTCTCTCTGGGACGCTTTTACGATCTTTCTTTGCATCAGGGTATATTATACTGAACCACCGACCGGTTTTATATTTTCAATGTGTGTGTGTGTGTAAGTACACCGGTTTACAGTCATTGGTACTTCACTCTCATCTAGAATTCACAATCAAGTTATGAATTTGAAAAGGGTACCCGACTCCTCCAGTCAATATTTAAAAACCAATATTAAAATTAATATAATATATTTGCTGAAAAGGACTATCCGCAAGCATAGTAAAATCAAATAAAACTCATATTACTTCACAAATGAAATGTTGCATTGAATATAAGGAGTAGGAAATTGTTTGCACTTACCAATTGTTTTGAAACGGTTATGAAATTTACATCATGTGCTCTACATATATATTAAATTGGTAGTTTTTCATGCATTCCATATTAAGTGTACTGTAACATCAAGTTGAAAATAGTTCAGATGTTACGGGTTACCACTTTCAAAAAAACACCTAAAAATGTACACGGAAAAGGTATATGCATCTGTTAATGTGTTTTTTTCGATTGGTAGCACGGTAACACCTAACCCACTTGCAACACTATATATCCACTCACATCAAGTGCGTAATACTCCCTAGCTAAATTAATTAATGTTACATGCAGAGTCCGAGGAAAAGAACATGAAACCTAGTGACGGGCCTAACCTCAAATATCAGAAAGGATATGGTGGAGGTTACAGTGGCGGCTATGGTGGAGGATACGGTGGAGGTTATGGTGGTGGCTATGGTGTCTATATACCTGGGAAGGGCGGGTATGGTGGTGGTTATGGGTATGGCTACCCTGGTTATGGCGGTGGCTATGGTGGTGGATATGGAGGCGGCGCTGGGTACGGTGGTGGATATGGAGGATAT
Organism: Zoysia matrella; assembly: GCA_001602295.1. Taxonomy (NCBI): domain Eukaryota; kingdom Viridiplantae; phylum Streptophyta; class Magnoliopsida; order Poales; family Poaceae; genus Zoysia; species Zoysia matrella. The sequence goes on from BCLG01000165.1 coordinate 156,097, forward strand.
GGTGGAGGAGGTTATCTTGGCGGGGGATATGGAGGTGGATATGGCGGTGGAGGCGGTTGGCACTAAAATGAAGATGGCAGTGTATGTGTTTGTTAAATTAAATTGTGATCATGAATTAAATGAACGGTGCAACTTCACATGCACAACATGGTTGTAACATCTGTTGTATTATGACATGCATAAATAAGATATGAAGTGTTTACTTGTAATTGCATTAGTAGATCTTCAATTCAGTCTGAAGTTTACAATTAATACATCTTTTTGTAAGTATACTAGATTTCCTTTTTTTTTTTACAAAAAAGTGTTTTCATAGATTAGCTAGTTATAAGTTCAGAATAATGTGCTCATAACAATGTGGTTGTTATGGTACACCACATAAGGAAAGTCGTTTGAGGGTGCACACTCGAGGTGCAAATGCAAGTAGTTTTGAATTTTTTTTCACCCTTATACCCCTGGGCAGCATTGGGGGTCCTACTCCGGTTCCATAAATGATGGTCTTGTCTCTGCACTGCTCGTTTGATGTTGCAAGTAGAATATAGGACTCCAGCTTCCTTTCTCTAGGATTAAAAAAAAATCCTTTTTCTCCTCTGCTCTGCTGCTTGCTGCTTTCTCGAGTGGGTAGCCACCATCACCAATGCACCACCTCCAGTAAAAAGCAGGTGCGACTTCATTGCACAATTACTCATTACGTTCGCTCATTTTGTGCTCCGATGTTACACCATATAAAAAGAAAATATTGCAGTGCAGGAAAAAAAACCATCATGCAGGGAGCTTTTTGGGATCATACCCGCGCCGAGTTGGACACTTGTCAGAATGCCCATAGAGAGTGAGTCCACGCCAAAATGCATACTGTCACTCGCCACAGCAGCGAAAATGATGCAAATGCCCTTGTCCTCACTGGCGCCGACCTAACCTGCCGCGGCCCACGCCTATGCGCCAGACCGAGCCTGCGGGCGGCACGGGCGACACATAGGCAAGGGTCCAACCCGATGTGGGCATAATCCTAGCCGCAGAACCACATGCGCAAACATCATGAAACTTTGCATCGCTGGAAAAAAACATGCGCCTGCGAAAAGTCAAATTCAGCGTGCATGGTTGGAGTAGGAATGATGATGTTGAACAGGCATGTTATATTTATTGAGTACTCCTTTTGTCTCATGTTACTTATCATCCTTGCTTCCTAAGAAACCTTTTCATTTTCAATATATCCCACTTTTTTTGCACTACTTAATTCCTGTAGCTACATCTAGGATGACAAGTAAAAGTGGACGTAGAGAGTACGAATGCGCCTATTAAATATGGGTAAAGTAGGAAAAAATACATCCTCATAATGCAATCCTTAATATGTGTGATAGCACCAAAAATGACTTCTTTAGGAACCTGGAGGGAGTATACCTTACATTTGATCTTTTCTTTAATATGATAATTTTCCTTTTTTTGTGAAAACAATACGAGAGTATTTACTTGCAACTGAAAAATACTCTTAAGAAGCAATTAACAAAAAAATTCATTGACATTCAAACAAAAGGCAAGATTCATTCATCTATATTTCTGCAGTATGGAACCTATTCTTGTTTTTAATCAAAATTGACAAATGATCACATTTTAATATGGACCATATATTACCAATGTGTATTTTCCACATCAACTTTGAAATTATTTCAGATGTTTTATTTCAAGAAGTTAAACGGGAACATCAATACTGGCCCAAGTGCCAAAATCCCAGCAGCGGTGTATTTCTTAATTCTGAAAATACACTCCTAACAGCTGCAATAATCACTTGTAAAATTACCTCATAATTTATACCAAACATGCCCTTAAATAATCATAATCCTACCAAACAGGCCCTTTGTCATACAAAAGTAGCTCAAGTGGCCGTGCTAAAATTGGTGACCTGTCTAGCTACCACTGGTCACATTTGATCATGGAATTCATTGGTTATATGAAACCTTGATTATTCAATAGGAGAAACGAAAACTCTCTTCATAGGAACTCTATATGAAAAACTTCAATTTTAGGAGGATTTCAAATTCAATGGGAAAAATTAGTACTTGAGTTCTTGACTAATATTATGACTCGGAATGTACGTACGGAGAAAGTAGCAACTACTTTTTGTTAATTTCTAATTGTACTGGTCCACTTTCTATTAATTTTTAATAGTACAGTCCAGTAATAATTTGACTCTAACAATTAAGGTTGAAGAATCATGGGGGAAGCCTTGGACTTCTGGCATGGTACTGAAAGCGCCGTGCCTTCTTGGATTGAGGCCTTTCTGGATTGTCACCCTGAATCCTGTGTTTTTCTTATAAAATTCAAAAAATTCATATGAAATTTCTATGCAATTGTATGAAAATTTCATACTGTGTTCCAAAGGAGCCCTTATTATTTGTGTCTCTTCAAGTCTGGCATAGCTTATGCTGATATCATGGAAATAACAATGATGGTGAGAGTTGATTGAAAAAGTGAGGTTCAGGGTTGGCATAGGCTTTGTTCCCACTACATTGTCTTCTATTTTCCTCTCACTCTCCTGTACTTAACATTAATTATGCATATAAATCTTCTATACGCATTTCAAACAGGAGCATGCACATACATTACATTAGTTATGCATATAAAATGATAGTAGAATTACTTCAGGCATCAGCATGTGGTAAGCATCACGTCGCATTCCACTCCACCCTGCAAGTCACAGATTTCAACAAGACAAATATGTGTCACTTAATTACAGGTTGGATCAGTTTTAAACTTCGTGTTATAACATTGTATACGTACACACTACCAGAAAAGTCAATTTCCTCGTGTGTCACAAAGTTTCCCTGGTGTTTTTTCTAATGCACACAGGAAACCGAGTGTTATCCCTTGTGCCGCGAGAAGCACACGAAGGATTTAGCTGGGCGCTGGGGAAACACAAATTTCTCCGTGTGTCCAGGACTTGCACACGGTATATTTGTGGCCTCCCTTCCAAATCGTTAACAGACTCGTTGTTACTTGAAAAAAGATAGACTCGTCCTCTTTCTCACGTTCGTCCCTTCGCCCCTGCCTCCTCCCTGGTTCCACCGGTGCCGCGGTGCGCCGCTCTGCCGTGACCCCTCCGGCGATGCGCTGCCCTGCCGCGACCAGTCTACTCCCTGCCGGCCATCAGCAAGTCAAGCTTCGCACCCCCCCCCCCCCCCCCCCCCCCCCCCCCCCCCCCCCCCCCCCCCCCCCCCCCCCCCCCCCCCGGGGCCGATCCAGCCACCTGCAAATTGTTGTATTTTTCAGAAATTTACTCAAACAAATTCAATCTTTTTGAAACATCTATGGAATAAATGATTGTCAATAAATAAATAGTTGCCACATAATTACATGTTATGTGGTTTATACTTTGTCCATCTAACAATATCTTAGAAAAATGTTTATTTCTATTTTTTATGCACTAGGTTAATTCGTAAAGCATTCTGTGCATACGAACATGAATAAATATATATATTAGTCATCAGCTGCAAGATAGAAAAACCATACTAAATCAATATTATGTATAGTGAGAATTTCTTTACAGATTATTCAGATTTGTCAATATTATCGGTCCAATTTCCCTATTTAATAGAGTGGTTGTTCAGCAACAGTTTTCTTTAGAAATAAATGAAATACATTTTTTTCCTAAATGAAACAAGTACATAATAAATGACCTTAGCTTCAAACTTGTTCTGCATTGCAATCTATATAAGATGTAGTATATGCTAGGGATTTTAGCACAAGACGTGTAGCAATGGCGAAGTTGGTGGTTCTTCTCGGGCTCCTCTTTGTATCCGCACTGCTCATCTTCCAAGATGTAGCATATGCTAGGGAGCTCACTGAAGCCAATGGTTGGCCTTCTCTCTCTCCCTCTCTCTCTCTCTCTCTCTCTCTCTCTCTCTCTCTCTCTCTCTCTCTCTCACACACACACACACACACACACATTAGAGGGGATGCACTTGTCTTGTGGGTCCATAAATTTTTTACCATAGGATTAGAATATGGTGAAATTTTGATCATAATCACTGGTTTTTTTGGGTGTGCTTGCACCGTTCAAGAATGTACATAGATTCTATTCATTTGATGGTAAAAACATGTTTTTTATTAGGCACAATGTATGTTGCAGATGAGTTGCATAGGAAGGAAAGATAAAACAATAATAAAATTTATTCAGTGTTTCAAAATTTAATTTTATGGATATTGATGGAATAAAGTACAATCTTGGATCATACAAAGATTTAAGGTTTCTTAGAAAGAGGCTAATTTTAGTCAACTGAAAATTTTAATCTCAGTCATTTTTTCATGTTAGTAGGTATTTTGGTATATTGCAATAATACCACTGCATGTTGCATTTTTTTTTTGTTTTCATTCTTTCAAAATATATAGCAACCAATATTACTGTATGTTGCAATTTCTGATGTTTTAATGCTGTAACACTTATATGTTAGAGTAGTGGAACACATTTAGCTAACTGAAAATTATTATATGTTTTTTGTTACATATGGAGTATGTGAAACTTGTAGGTGGCCCTGGACTGAAGGACGAGAAGTTACTTGGTCGCATACAGGGTGGAGGATACTTTGGCGGTGGATATGGCGGCAGATACCGTTTTGGATACAGAGGTGGCTTCCCACCATTTGGGTATGGTCCTGGCTATATACCTTTCAATGGTGGTGGGTATGGTAACTTTGGATTTGGTGGTGACTATGGAGGTCAACCATTTTATGGTTTTCCGTTTGTTAATGGACTAGGCAACTAAGAAGAATAGGTCATGTGTTTCTATGTGCCTAATACAAGTAATCGATATGTTGATGTATGTGTCAAAAAATCGGGCCATATATGTTTGTTGCTTGAGTAAAGCATATACAATAATAAATGATACTTCTATATGGCATTATCTATGTTTCTCTGCATTTCTAAAAGTCATACTCCCTCTGTCCATCTTTGATCGTCGTATTTGAGGTGTCACGGAGACCAAGGAAAAGAAAACGACACCAAAATCAATTTACTCCGTTGGCATTCACGAAGTAAAAAATTTACCAGGCTAAAAATGTAACGAAACGGATTGGTAGCTCAATGATTCAGCAGCCTACCGTACTAATTAACGCCCAGCTGAAGAGTCACTTGCACGGTCTACGAGTTGAATCAATAGTGCCGTACAGAAATACGCTTATCAATTCTGGACATTTTCGTTTTGGTAATACGCTGATCAAAGCTGGACGGAGGGAGTAATAAATTTTGTAAACCATTCACATTTCCTATCATACATATGTGATCCAAAGTTATATGGTTGTATTATTTTACAAAACCTCACCTGGATCAAAATAGCTATGAATGTGATAATTAAGTGAATTCTACCACCAGTACGTTGAAGTGATAATAGCTGTTGGAATTCACCCTCAATTGGAATTAAGGATCGCTCAAACAATCACAAGAACATATGAGACATCATTTTGCCAGGCGACCTACAGCCACAGGGGCAACAAAGGACCCGCCGGTGGCTTAAATGTAAATGGCGATTACATGGTGTTTTATAGCTAGCGTCACCCAGCAACTACTCTATTTTCAAGCTGCCACCACTCCACACATGATATCCTGGTGAGTCGCTAGGTCACAAACGTGAGCCATTCGCCACTGCACGACCTGGATGCTCTCCGCCTTGAACGTGAGCCATGGAGTCCATACTCCGCTTCCGACGAGACTAAAACAGCAGACGCAGCTAGGCTGCACACTTTTTGGACAAACCAAGCTCATGCGACGCACCCCCCCCCCCCACCCCACCAACGCGTCCAAATCGGGTTAATCTCCAACAAACTCCCCTCTTAAACACGACATGGAGTGTACTACCATCACAGCAGCGTTGGCATCGAAAGGAGCTCGGCTCTTTCATCCTCGGCTTGCGGTACTCCTAGGCAAGGTGGGCACGAACATCACCATTGGAGAGCTTGCCACCGACCATGGAGAGCTTGTAAACCCTTATGTCGTCGTCCCTCACCGTGACATGGAGCTGTGGAAGAGGAGCAACACTTTCTGCCAGAACACCTTGAACCGTCCAGGGTCAGGAAGGAGCTCAGGTTTTGATGGCTGGCACATAGCTGGCACAAAAAAGATGGACATGGTGACCAGATTGATTATTGTCGTCCAGCACAATAAGGACAGTGCAAAATGTCAACTCTCTATCAGCTTTACGTTATCTAGCTTGTGAATTAAATATAGTCTTGTTTTCTGGTTTTGTGTAATAAGATATTTGAGCATAGTGGTTGCTAGAACTAATTGAAAACGGAGATTATTGGGGGGCATTACATTCAATTACTTTACTGAGCCTACATATGACCTTGCACCATCTCACCTAGCTAGCTCATGAGTTGGTGACAAGTATTTACTTAATCTGTGGGTGGAATATGCACCATAAGCAAGATAATTATTCCTTTGGCTAAAAACACGTAAGCAAAAAGGAATGCTGACAAACAGTCCATAACAATTGTCTTATCCACCTATATTCGTAACTGAACAGACATTTATTTATATAATGTTATATACAATACGATAAAAACAAGAAAAAGAGGGGGGTTTGAATTAGTGGGCTTATGATACTCGATTTTGCTACAAACTCAAACTATGAGACTTGATCACAAACCAAACAACTTATGCAATTTTAGTACGTCAAAACCTCTAACAATCACTACAACAAATCATACTATCCATGATGGATTTCAGGTGACGTTTAATGAAAACGTCACGGATATGGACTGTTTGTGATGATTTGTAAATTTCCATCACAAACTGAGCAATGGTTCACCGAGAACCCAATTTGGGTCTAGTTTTTGTGACGAAACCACTGTAAACATCATAAAGTGGAAAAAACGTCACAAATTTGATATCATATTTAACTATTTTAACTATAGTAGTTGATAAGAAAAATGTACCACAATTGACACATGACCATAAACTAGGCTCTAATTCTATTTTTCTAAGGTTTCCTATTATCTATTGTAGAGATAAGCAAGCACTAGCACGATAGCCACCAAGAGAAATCACAAAGCAACCTACAACACTACTTAATGAGTATGAAATGCGGAATGTAAAAAGTAGGGTCAAGAGAATGCTCAGTAATTTTTCCCGAGGTGTCAGAAGGTTGTCACCTTACTCTAATCCTCGTTGGACCACTCCTGTTGAAGTACCGGTCCCTCCTGCCGTTCCCAGACCGGTGCTCTCTAGAGCATGCTTCGCTTCTGGAGTAAAGTTACAAGCGATCTTTGCTGTAGCGAACAATGCCTATTCGCAAAAGCAAGCCTCCAAAGCTCGGGCACTCCCTCTTGGTGTCCTTTTTGAGTAGGAGACTCGAAACCACATACAAACTTGACGTCGTCTTTCACAATCTCCTCAGAAGTTTGATTATCTGACTCCTAGCCGGACTAGGGCCTCCAATAAGAGTAACAAGTCAACATCACTCCTCTCAAAACCTCACATGCTCTAAAAGTGTTTGAATGATCTTGCTACTCTCCTACTAGCACAAAACATCTCCAATATTGAGTTGTGCTCCCAGAAGGTTGCATTTCTTGTAGTGGGATTTGGGTGGTGATATATATATGCACGGACATCGAATTGTCAGCTTCATTACCATCCCAATGGGCGGCATTGACAAATATATATGGGATGATTCACGTGTGTTGACAACAATGTGCTATGACAAGATGGAAATTAATGTCATCTACATAGTGCTTCGTCTGCAAAAATTGTTGTGCATTCATTCGTATGGACAATGCTTTGACTACATATATGACAATTAGTTAATAGGATAAAAATTTATGGAGCACTCCGTTGTACCTGATTTAAATATTTATTTGAATGTTGAAGATATAGGTTATGACCTTGATGATAACATTTGTTGCCTCAACATACTCCTGTATGGTATCATTCCATAGTGTAACTGATTTGAAGTTAGAGTCACCCTTAATAAGATGCTAATGGTACTCTTAACTTTTGTTTTTCTTTCAAGTAACGGCTCAAAACATATGCGAAATTAATACAGGTCAACAAATACATATAGCATAGAAAACAATCGATAATTTATTGACGTGAATTACCAATGCAACCTAAGAATCATGCGACTATAAATGTGATTGAACAATTCAGAGTTCCTGTTCAATCTCCCCACTGTATTTGGGAACTAGGTAAAAGTTATCTTGAACATGTTGTTATGGTTGAGGTTTATGATAAAATGTATTACTTGAAGACATTTTATTTGTTGCTAATGAAACTCATCCTACCGTTATGATTTCCATCATCGTTTTGCTCAGTATCTGAAGTTGATTATCTAGGTGAGGTACACTTTAGAAGTAAAACCAGAGTGTCAACACGACAAAAGAAAGCATGGTCACAGAGGTTGTATAACTGCCACTGCCACGAAACATAGCTAGATAAATGATTATTTGTTATCAAATGCTGATCATACCATACAAGACTAGATCCTTATTGTAATATTTTAATTAGTAAAGCTGCAACTATATCCATATTGTTCAACACATCGACCTCCATACTCATTACATGTTTAATACAATCAAACATATGAACTTATGCTTTAGAATCCAGGGACGAATCCTCCAGCACCGGCAAGCCCAGGAGGACCATAGGCATTGATTCCTCCACCGACAAGCCCAGGAGGACCGAAACCAAGACCGCCATATCCTCCAAGGCCTCCATCAAAACCCGGCTGGAATGCACCTCCGTACCCAGCGCCATAACCTGCAGGTCCTCCATATCCTCCTGTAATCCCGACAAACCACTTCTTGTCATCGACTCCAGGCCACGTTGTAGGTTCCATATTATTTCTGTTCAATTCTGCATGAGAAATATTAAAACTTTTAGTGGTCATGCTCGTGAACTGTTGTAGGGGCTGTAGTAGTTGCTCTCTATATATGAACCCCGTTGCTAAAATATTGTTGTTGTAGACTTTTAAGTTATCTTTGATCATTCGTCTTAATCATAAAATTAGTTCAAATGTATAAAATTAGAACTAATGATTCAAGTAACTTTAACGATAAGCCAAATTATAATAAATATATCATTCAAATAAGACGAATAATCTAATATAATATTAGAAATCAATTGCGACAACATTAGAAACAGAGGGAGGCCTACTACCATTTCTAGACAAGGAGGCAACCGGATTTGTTAAATACTACTAGATAGGGGTGTAAATAGATACACCTAATATTACCTTCAATTCTGAACCACTTTAGCTCCAAAGAAATGAAGTTTTAAAAAGTGGAAGGCAGTTTGAAAACTTAGTTCATTTTTAAAGTAAAGAATGAACCCCTATATATTACTCCATCTAGTTTTAAACTATTAAAACTGTTAACTTCTCACATCAACTTTGGTTATTTGTCTTATTAAAAAAGTATGATAATATAATATATGCTGTTATAATTTGCTTTATCATTAGTAATATTTTGAACACAGCTAGTAATTTGACATATCTGAACAAATTTTTGAATAAGATAGTCAAAGTTGATGTTAGAAATTAACGGTGTTAAAATTTTAAAACCAGCAAGCATACCTTGTTGTTAACCGTAAAAACATAAGTTCAGTATGCAGAACTAAATGGATGTGTGTGGTTAATTCTACTGGTCTTTACAACAGCAGTGGAAATGAACTGGAGCAAGATGGTTAAGAAGGAATTAAAGAACGGACACAAGAGGGGCGTGGCACAGGGCCCCCAAAATTATAGAGCCTCAAATTTACTAATTATCGTAAATATATATTTGTATTTATTGGTTTTGTTTTAATAGTTTTATTTAATTAATCTCATGTATAGCCTATAATGAACATATAAGTTAATCCGATTTTTAATTGTTCCAACTTATAAGGCGTATTTTGCACAAATTAGGTTCGAAAATGGGAATTGCAAACCAAAAACATGAGATAAAATAAAAAATTAAGGAAGTTGGCATTAGAATTTTAGACCCATTTATTATTTCGGATAAGGCCTCCAAATTCCTAAGGATGCCCCTGGACACAGATGCCTGCAAAGAAGTAATTATATTTTGTTAACTAGCAATGGTCTTTGTGGGCTCAAGATCTGGGAGATCCGAAAGAGCTCGTCCGTTACATTTGTAAGGGGTGTTTGTCAAGAGATATCTTCCGTTAAATTTGTAAAAAGGGATAATTTTATGTGCATTTTTTTTTGTCAACGTAATCTAACCCACCTCTTGAGATGTTTTACCAAACGTATATATGAAAAAAATGCTGTGCTTTTTAAGAGTAGAGATTGTACTCGACAAGTTGATAAAATAGTTGTTCTGTTATAGCTTGCACGTTAATTTTATCGGCTTCTCATCGCCCTCCTCTCTATAGCCCGTGGTTCTCACATTTACATCCGCTACATCATTTACAGACCCACCTCCTGATGCCTTGAAATCTCTCATAAATTAAAAAGAACGTACAAAGGGCATGTTCCAATAAAATTTACACTAGAAGCAAAACTAGTACTACTTCAAGAGAAAAAAAAAGAGAATGTTAACAGATGTAGAATACATATTTGACGCCAAACTTATCTGGAGCGACATTTATTTATATAAATTTATATAAATTCCACATACTACCAACAACAGACAAAAGCTGATCATAATTTATTACACATTCTCCAAGCCACAATTATATCCATATTATTCAACAATCAATATCTCGATACATATTATTGTTTTAACAGGAAAAAAACCTACAAACTTGTGTTTCTGATTAGTATCCTCGGACACCGAATCCTCCACCTATGCCGCCGTAGCCACCGATTCCACCAAAAAGCCCAGGAGGACCGAATCCATTGATCTCTCTGCCCAAACCAGGAGGACCGAAACCAAGACCGTCTCCAAGGCCTCTACCAAAACCAGGCTGGAAGCCACCTCTGTAGCCAGCACCAATGCCAGGTTGGGGATGTACCCGAATCCCAATGAACTTACTTTCGTCGAGCCCAGAAGGTTCAATTGCAGGTTCCACATTTCCCTTCAAGTCTGCATAGAAAATTTAAATGTTTCAGTGGCTCCTCATACACTTGCACAAAATATAAGAACAATTCCTAATTTCGAAAATTTTTAGTAATACTACATTACAATGTTTATATACAACAAACTAGCAATATATTTTTTGTTTTAAGACACGTTTTATAAACAATTAATACTCTCCCCGGCAACAATTATTTTGAAACAGCGTTGGCAGCAGACACCGTATGAAAATCACGCGCACGCGCGGAGAGAGAGAGAGTACCATTGGTCCTAGGGAGCTCCCTTGCGAGGGCCATATTGTGGCATATGAGCAGAACAATAGCCAAGACAAACCCGGGAAGAAACAGAGATTTGGCCACCATTTCAATGCTCTTTGATGAACTTGCTTGGTATGTGAAGAGTGCCCTGCCCTGGTAACCTTTTTATAGAGGAATTAAGCAGCACATGCATGCACTCTAGCGCCACGCTGAACGAATGGACAGGATTCAGCCAAATCTTCAACAGGTAATTATTGCAGTGGTACGGTTTTGCGTAGGTCAAATTGGATCGTCTAGGGTTCTACGTGCCTCATGTCAACTTGATTACCCTCCTGACGGAGCCGACCATTAACATTTCTGGTGAACTGACAAAGTACTCCATTCAATCAGAAATGCTAAACGTGCATTTCATTATTTGGCTCGGCATTCATATGATTAGTAGTCTATTGATAATGGTGGTACTGGTTATGTATCTAATTGCCTAATTGATCCGATCTGTATCAAACATTTTGGTATGATCAAGATTTTGTCCAAGCCAAGATACATTAAAGTTATCTTTGTAGGCTCAAGGATTTCATCCGAGCCAAGATGCATTGCAGTTATGCAAGCGGCAAGCCAAGATGCAACATTAAAGGATCACCAGATCAGATCTACTATTTCTGTTGCTTTAAGGTTAATGTTAAGACCTTTTGCCCAGTTGGATTACACCCATCTTTATATATTAAAACGCAAGCGTTCTGTCAACCTCGTTGCGCCATGTCATCCTAAAAAATATTAACCGTCGGATTAAAATTAAGAATAGATATTAGAAAAGAGAAAAAAAATCTTTTTTTCGGTCAACGTAGGAACGTGCTTCAACTCGACGGGAGCAGGCATGAACGACCGTGCCATCGCTATAGCTTTTTTAGGTTTAACATAAATTTTAACTATGACCATATTTAATTTTTTATAAATTTTATATATTATAATTTGCTTTATCATTAAAGTTATTTGAATCATAATTTAAAATTTTACATATTTGAATTAATTTTTTAATAAGTTGAATAGTCAAAGATGATATTAAAAATCAATGGTAAACAATAATTTAGGAAAGCGCAAGCGTTCTGTCAACCCTCGTTGTGCCACATCACCCTAAAAAATATTAACCGTCGGATTAAAATCTAACGGTGAATATTAGAAAGAAGAAAAAAATATTTTCTCCGATCAACGTAGGATCGTGCTTTTACTCGGCGTGAGCAGGCATGAACGGTCGTGCCATCTCCCTATCTTTTTCAGGTTTAATATAAATTTTGACTATGGTCATATTTAATTTTTTTATAAATTTCATATATTATAATTTGCTTTATCATTAAAATTATTTGAATCACAACTTAAAATTTTACATATTTGAATTAATTTTTTTAGATAAGTTGAATAGTCAAAGATGATATTAAAAATCAACGGTAAACAATAATTTTGAAACAGAGGAGTACGTGGTATTACACATGGACAATGACATTGATATAAGAAATTAACTGTAACCGTTTTGTTAAATCAAATTTACTTTTGCTATAGATTTAATTGAACTATTCCAAAAGATATAAGAGAAGTTCTTATAAATTTATTCTACTTCTATGTCTTGCAAGTATATACAACAATTAAAGACTTTTATATGTAATAAAAATGTATATTTAGATAACTTAAATTGTTTTATCTCCTAAAAATGCTCCTTGATTATGAGAACTAAGATTCAATCTTTTTTCCGCTTATAACTCGAGTCTAAAAAAATTAGTAGATTTGAACGCAATGTTTCAATCAAACATTGCCAATATAAATTAGAAATAATTTTAAATTTATTAAGTTACAAAATTAGAAATAATTTGTTTTAAAAATACTTTCTTAGAAGTGTACTGATGCTACTTTTTATTAAATATTTTATAGATAACAATGGTCACACTTATGCTTTGAAGACTTATGTTTATAAAACTTTGTCATCTATATTAAGACAACTATACTTTTATTTGTTAAATAATAAATTTAAAATATACTGCTTCAACTAGAAGTGCACAACAAAAACATACACGAAAAGCGCGGCAATTGCCGCGCAAATTTTCTAGTTTGAGTTGTAAGTTGAGTGCTGAAGCCTACCTCCATTAACCCAATCCGGAGCTCCTTTTGCTTGCAATGTGCGTACTCCCTCCGTTCCATATATTACTTGCCTTTCTACCGTGAGGCACGGGAACCAAGGGGTAAAAAAAGGCTAAAGTTAATTCTGCCTCTAATAAAGTAGGTCGGCTAACAAAGCACACGCTCTGTTCAGAAACAACATGCACATTTCAATTCTTTAGAACCGACATTTGACAAATAACCGCTCTACTAATTGCAATAAATGGTACGATTAGTTACCAAACTTGATGTAATATTTATATGAATAATTTACTTGAAGTGGACGCAGACTAGGATACGGTTCGTTATGTTCCGATGGATAAGGACTATTACTTTGACATTTTTTTAGGCTGTAGCAAGTTTAATTATTAGTATCCAATAGCTGCCAACTCTCATGGAGTGCAGCACAGCTCTGCTTTTAATTACGAACTTCATTTTCGCTATTCTCTGGGGCTCCTCTCGCTCGATTTCGTAAACTTTTTTTTTTGTATTTGCATGCGTTAGTACAGATTTGCCGTACGTTGCTCCGTTAGATAGCGCCCTTTTATTCAACGGATTTGTCTTAAGCCTTTATACGCATCTTGTGGCTCAAACAACCCTACGGGCTACGTACGACAGGGAGTCCTTCGGTTTCGTTATCGTCTTTCTTTGTCGTCTATATTTGTTAGGCACACACTTCTTGTACGTACGTACGTAAAATTTTCGCAGCCTTAGTTATTCCCGTATGACTTTCGGATAGTTGCGTAGTATGCTTTCCATCTTTATACGTACAGCTTACAAAGCTCATATCGCGTTATTGGCCCTTGCAGCGGCGACTCGATTGAGATGGACACAACGAAATGAACGAGTGGATGCTAGGTCGCATTAGATCTGTTCAACACATATATACTAGCTACCTCGGCTTGGACAAATATTGAATTAAACCAGTAATTTACATTTTAGTTTGTCGTTACCATACTCTTTTGAATAATCACTTTACACTAGGATAATGATATTTGGATTTGCAAATTTTCAAAAGTGTAGCAACTAGCAGCAAAACTGTGAGACTATATACTAAAGGATTCTCCGTCATCTACAAAAATTTCAGTGTCTTGCGAACGGAGAGTAGAACTTTGTAGCTATGCACGCAAGAAGTACATGCATACCTAACAAAGTTTTGGCGTTACACTTCTCGCAATGTAGACAAACCTTTTCTTGAGCCGGGTGTGTAGCAATTAAGGTCGACAGGGAGTACACTGTAATATATCAAAGCCAAATAGTCAGGTTGTTCGTGTTGCATTGACTTGGTTCGTCTGATCATGCATCAACATAAAATCCAGATTACTAAATATGGTGAAGCAAATCTAATTACCGTTCGCCATCCATTGGATACACTCGCACACAAAAATGCCTCGACCGTTATAAATTCTTGTGGGCAGATAACAAAACATTATTGGAGGCAAGCGGTCTCAATGGAACTATGGGGAAATTGGCAGTTGGCAAGTGAACGATCGCAATATTTGTTTCCAAAGTACTTTTAGGATTCATACAATCATACTACCTATTATGTGAACCTAAGTTTCCGTTGTAAATTCATCATGCATGTCATCATTCCTTTGCAGATCTCGAAGCTACTCCACCTCACTTGTGCCCTGATTTCTTGATTGGTGCTTTACATGTGTTCAAGCGTGAAACGGGAGTGA
>BCLG01000165.1:171184-192446 GCA_001602295.1 Zoysia matrella
TCAAGCTTTATAAATATGAACTGCCACGTGACCAGTAACATGGAAGTGAATGATACGGATCAATTTGAAGTTCACATTCCTTGTATAACAATTTAATTTGGCCAAAATAGACCTATTTTTTATTATATTTCATCATCATAGACCTCGATCAAAGTGTATAATATGGGTGAAATATGTACCAGAAACAAAACTATAGTTTCCTTGAGATGGGATACTTAAAATAATGGAAAGCTAACAATAGAGTCGATAACATGTATATATGTCTGTTTTACATACAATTCATGCAAAAATTAAGTACACATTCTGAAACAAGCTGGCATGCATAGATGACACTATACAGGATTAACATCACTATTGTATACTCAAGCAATAACCATCCATGATCCATACATAAATTATTCAACATATCCATGACCATATCCAATTACATCCAATAGAGAAACATATAGATTTATGCTTAATTCCTAGTTCCCTAGTCCACCGAAAAACCCAGTTTGACCACCAGGCACACCACCATTTAAAGGTTGACTAAATCCACCACTATATCCAGGGCCCAAACCGCCACCGTATATTGATGGATACACTGGAACATACTGGGGCGGATACCCATTTCTGTAGATTATAACGTACAAAGGTGGGCCATATCCTCCAATGATTCGAACAGGGTTTCCATATCTTCCACCATTCACAAGTCCAGACGCTCCTGCAAGTTTCAAGTTCTTTAATTAATTATATAGTATATTGTGGGTGAAAATCTTCAAGTAATTCATGTTTGCTCACTCACACACACACACACACACACACACGAGAGAGAGAGAGGCCAACCGCTGGCTTTATTGAGATCCGTAGCATACGCCACATCCTGGTAGACGAGCAGGATCAACACCAGGACAACCTCAAGAAGACGCACCGATTTGGCTGCCATTTTAACTCCAGTTGCTGAACTAGCCGCGTATGTGAACACTGCACTGCCCCAGCAGACTATTTATAGAACTAGCAGCACGTGATTTGGTACGTTCTGCTTGTTGACGCTATCTAATGGACGGTGGTGATCGAGCTGATGCTTCAACATGGTGATACGGTATGGGTACGGTACGTTTGACCCAGCAGGGCTCTACACGTATCGCTGTAAAATTAATTAGCATCGCAATATAAAGCCTGGCATTGACATTTATTAATACTTTCTCTGCTCAGAAATACTACTCCGTGCAGGTAGGCACATAGTACTCCGTATCATTTTGTTAGGACAAACGTTGACAAACAACCACACTATTGATCAATGGAAAGGTGGTACGGAAAATTGCCGAATCTGATGTAATCTCTGTATGAATTTCGGGACATGTGGTGTGGTATCGGTACCCAAGAGGACATGGCTAATCTGAAATAGTATGGCCGCCATATAATTTGGTTTATATGCATGGGATGTAAAAGAAGCCTTCCGCATTGCAGGCCCCCCTCAAAGAAACTGAAATGCCAACACACTCTCCATGCCAATGGATCCATGTGGCATTTATGGGATTGATTAGAAGATGCAAACGGTGTCGCTAAAATCTCTCTTGTTTTTCTCACTTGCAATCTGATTGTATGTCTCAGGCAGGAAAAATATGTGTGATCAAATGCAACATAAAAAAGTCAATCTTAATTAAACAGCAAGGGAGATGTCTATGGAAAACCAAAGCGTCATCTGACTTTTCACTGAGCAGATTTTTTTTGATTGACACAAAACTCATCTTAGTATGAGACATAATGTTGATTTTTCTAGTAGAATATGCTTCACAAAGAATGACTAGATTAAATCCAACATGTAGATGTTATTGTTGCTCGTTCATCATCTAGCTAGGTAAGTGACGTAGGTAGCACGTGTAACTATGTAAGACATGCCAGATAAGGAAAACCAGAAGTTCCAGAAGCTAGAGCTAAAACAAAAAAATACGAAGAAGAACAAAACAGAGACAACATTCTAGCAACGTAAATACGGAGTGCCATGATGAGTTCATTACATGCATATATGTTTATCTCTAGACGACAGCAGATAGACAGGAAATACAAATGATATCACAAAAGATACAAATGCGACCATACAAGTGTAGCTCTTATTATCACATGATGCTCAAGCAGCAGCCATCAATATTGCTTACATTATCCAACACATCACCATATGCATCCTTTACTTGACAGGGAATATGTTATTTTGCTCCTTTAGTTCTGTGCACCATGGTATCCGCCACCGCCACCATACCCTCCTCCAGAGCCTCCACCTCCACCATATCCACTGCCACTGCCATATCCTCCACCGTAGCCACCACCTTGTCCGCCGCCATACCCAGGTTGACCATAACCACCACCATACCCAGGTTGACCGTAACCACCACCATATCCTGAGCCACCATACCCGCCACCATATCCAGGCCCATAGCCTCCACCATACCCAGGCCCAAGCCCACCACCGTGGCCATGGTGCTTGTGTCCTCCATATCCAGGCCGATAGCCACCTCCATATCCACCACCACCATAACCAGGTTGGTCATATCCTCCACCATACCCACCACCGTTTCCGTATCCTCCACCATTCTTGTAGCCACTAAACCACTTCTTGTCCTTTATTCCAGACCCTCCAGCTCCAGTAGACTTCACGTTCTTCCCATCTGAGTCTGCATGAGAAAATTAAATCTTTGTTTATTCTTGTATGCTATTTTATATTCGTTTTGAAACCTAAGTCACTAGTGATAAATAGTACTCCCACCATTTTTAAATTGATGTCGCCGTCGACTTCTGACATCAACTTTGACCATTCATCTTATTCAAAATTTGTTAATAAATATCATATGTTTTGTTATAATTTTATTTACTATTAGAGTTATTTGAATCACAACTTAAAATTTTACACATTTGAACTAATTTTTTGAATAAGACGAATAGTCAAAGTTGATGTTTGAAATCAACGGTGATATCAATTTAAGAACGGAGAGAGTACATGTCAGTGAGAGCTAGTTATATATACAAGCAAAGCTTATTGCCGAAGACTTGCATGTTACACACACACGTACACATAGAGACAGAGAGGTGGGGGAGGAATGAGGATGCATGGCAATTTCTTTGGTAGAGTTGAATTGACAAGTATTTTTAGCATTCCGGGCGCACAATAGCAAGTTGAAAACATATGTAAAGTCTATTACAACTTTCAATAAAAGGATGAATTAACGGGATATTTATCAAATTCTAGAAGAAAAAAAATATAGAATCTTCGAGTAAGCCATGTTTGTTCGCTTTACTATACATATCCGCGTACTCCTGATTCCAAATCTCTGGGTACTCCTGATTCCAAATCTCTGAATAAGATGTATTAGTGTTTTAACTTGTACTCATACAAGGGCGGAGCTATATTGATGCCGGAGGGTGCAGCCGCACCCACGAAAAATCAAAAAATCAGTGATTTCGATCAAATTTTCACCATGTTCACACCCTTATTTGTTTCTGTAATCACACATAGACACACACAGAGAGAGAGAGAGAGAGACAGAGAGACCAACCATTGGCTTCAGTGAGCTCCCTAGCATATGCCACGTCCTGGACGAGGAGCAACGCAGAGGCCAGGACGACCACGCCGAGAAGAAGCAGAGACTTGTCTGCCATTGCTGCACTCCTTGCTGAACTAGCTCGGTATGCGAATGAACCACTCCCCAGCGTGCTACTTATAGGCGTACGTAGCAGGTCACGCTTGCATGCGGCATTGCGCTCTCATCCTCCCTTACCACCAATCTAACGGACAGCATCGAACGTACAGAAGCTTCAACACATCATAATTGCAGTGATACGGTTGGCTGTTAGCTCTGATTGTCCATGCAGTTCTCTGCGCATTTAGTTCTCAACTTGATTACCATCCCAATGGAGCCGGGCAATGACATTTTAAGTGTGGACGAGTTGATGCGTGTGGATGATTGGACAACAAGTTTGGAGTTAAGATCAGCAACTAAGTAGTTGAGACTATTATTCCCTATCCGTGTAGTGTCTGACTCAAAATGGCAGTTAGCATATAGATATATTCATTGTTCTATTCTAGTGCTGCCACAGCTCTGATAGAGTATGTTTAGGTCGAGTTAATTGGATACGGAGGGTAGTTGGATGTCCGAGTTGGTTCTAGTAGTTCTGGTGGCAGCAATGGTAGAATTTAACTGAATCATTTTTTAATTGCTAATTTATCTGAATAGACACGGACATCGAGGAAAAGAGACAGATCACCCCAGAGAAGCGTGAGCATGAGGGAAGAGTAGCACATGATCTTCCACGAGAATGAAGTCGATACCTGCAGGAAATTACTTGAGTTAAACCCAAAAAATCTATTTAAAATTTTCATCGATGATTGCTTACTCTCTCCGTTCTCAAATTGATGTCGCCGTTGACTATAAATATTAACTTTAACTATTTATTTTATTAAAAAAATATCATAAATTTCATATATTATATTATAAATTGATTTATCATCAAAAGTGTTTGAATTACAACTTATAATTTTTTAAATTTGAGTTAATTTTTTGAATAAAACGAAGGGTTAAAGTTGATGTTTCAAGTCAACAGTGACAACAATTTAAGATCAGAGAGAATATTTCATAGTAACACTTTTACTCCCTCCGGTTTTAAAATTTTATTATTATTTGATTTATCATTAGTGAAATTTAAATCATGACCAATAATTTTAAACATTTGAATAAATTTTTTGAATAAGACGAATAGTCAAAGTTGATGTCTGAAGTCAACGGTGTCAATAATTTAAAACCCAAGGAAGTACATATTTACAATATTTGATACCACGAACCCTTGTCCGAACAATATGGGCGTCTCAGAAAGGGAAAGAGGATATACTAGTACAATGCAGTGTAAGACAGCAAGGCCACCCCTATCGGCAAGTACGTAGGCAAATCGTTTCATTAAATCCCATATCAAGAACGTCAAATCAGGGTTACATAGGCGAAGCAATACTATCTCTTCCTATTCCATTGCAGTGGCCAATTTTGCCGCCCAATTAATATGGCCACGCAGCATGCTTGGACTGACTTGGCATTACGCATTCACTTTCTCGTGGCCACACGGCACGCATCACCAAAGTGTATAGTAGGAGACAACCAAATCGGTGCATGCCACCAGTAGTTAGGAGTACATTGATTAATTTCCAAATAGGTGCCGTTGGCGTCTTATCCGGTCGCTCAATTATTCTATGGACCTAATGATGCCTTATCATGCATGATGCATGTCACTTCATTACAGTTGCAAGCCGCAACTGTTGTCATATTTGAGGCTAAATCCAAGCCGAGAGAGAGAGAGAGAGAGAGAGAGAAACGTGCTTTTATATGGACACCAAAGGTTGCTTATAGTGTTGGCCGATTAAGTACTCCATCCGTTTTTAAATTGATATCACCGTTGACTTTTAATATCAACTTTGAGTATTTATTTTATTCAAAAAAATTGTTCAAATATGTAAAATTCTAAGTTCTGATTTAAATAATTTAATAGTAAATCAAATTATAACAAAATATATGATATTTATCAAAAAAAAATTGAAAAAGACGAATGATCAAAGTTCATGTTAGAAGTCAACGGCGACATCCATTTAAGAACAGAGGAGTATACGTTACATCCAAAAAATGATTTTTAGTGGGAATTGGGTAATTTATTTTAGACTAATGTTTAAAAGTTTCAAAATTTTCTTAAACTTCTCCAAGAAAAAAATGCTCCATCTTTTTTTAATTGTAATTGCCGTTGACTTTTAATGTAATTGACCGTTTTTCTTATGCAAAAAGTTTATTTAAATGTTTAAAATTGTAACTAGTGTTTCAAATATCTTTAATGATAAAACAAATTTATAATAAAATATATGGTATATATATTATACTTTTTAATAAGAGGAATAGTCAACATTAAAAGTCAAAAATTAAAGAGTGAGTACTTTGCAAGCATAGCTCGATAAGTTAGAAATTACGTGGTCATTCTAATCCAATTCGAGTGCTAAACACCGTATAGATGTTGCATTTATGATTAATATTATTTCAATCATATGTCATTATATGGCTTATTGACTCTCAAGATCAACCGAATCTATCTCAAAAGGGCTCACACATGGATAAGTATATGTGCGCACCTTTTTATAGGAACGTACACTGTATACAAGGCCGGTGGTTGTAGCACTGTTTATTTGGATAAAAGATGCAAGAAAAGAATAAAATAAAGAGGCGGTGCAAAGGACATACTTGGGCTGAACTGAAATTAAAACAGGATGAGTAATAGGGCCTGCAATGGTCCAGACCCATAGGATGGCCCAGAAAGAATGGACGAACATTTGAGCTCCTTATTTTTCGTTAAATTTTTTCTCTCTCTGATATTAAAATTTGCGTTAAACAACTAGAAGGAGCGGATGCAATAATTACTGAATATTGGCTCACCCACTATATATTACTTCCTCCGTCTCCAAAGTCTTGACACTTCTGACTTTTAAATGTTAGAAGTATATATGTTTGACTCTCCATTTTATTCGAAAAATTTATAAAAATATCATCTATGCCTGTACTGAACAAAAATGGGACCTGTAAGCTGGACTCTTATACCTATTTTAGTGTTCCGATTTATTCCATACATTTGCTTCAGCAGATCGATGTCCTGTAAGCATGTTGTGTGCCTTTTTTTTGTATCAGACAACCATTACATCTTGTCTTGTAGGTTTGTGCACATCACACACTCGCGGTACGTGTTCGCTTCAAGCTGGACTACATGTTCCATAAGATATTTTTGTTCAATGGTCAAGGCTTCCCGTAACGTGGTGTCCCGCTCTTGCCACCGTGTTTAGGCTTGCCGTTGCCTCCCACGTGAACTGAGCCGCCGATGGTGACGTGCCCTCCTCCAATGGAGATGCCTATGTCGTCCTTACCGGCGCCCGCCTTGCCAGCTTCTCCCGGAGCGCAGCAGTGAACAGGAACACCTCCTGTATACGCGACCATTTATCATCAGTGCAATCTGCAGCGATCTACTCTGTCCGTTTCAAAATTATTGTCGACACAGGTAAGCCGGCTAGTTTAAATCCGAGACAACAATTTTGAAATAAAGAGAATTCGTATAATAATATTCAATAGGAGCTTAATTAATTATTTACCGCCGTTGAAGTGTATCGTGCCCGCCGCTCTGCCTGCGGCGACGTCCTGCGTCAGGAGAAGGGTCGACACCATGGCCACGCACAGCATCGCGGCAACAGTTTTGGAAGGCGCCATGCTTCTTGGTCGAAGCCTTAGCTTGGCTATTACAGGCCGGCTTTTCCTGCTCTCTGCTCACACGTTGCAAGGCATATTTGTAGAGGGAATATAGCGTCCTCTTTAACAGTGCTGCCGTGTGCTGACCGGCGAGGACGTACGTACACGTCAAGCTCGCTGGTATGTAGTGGTAGATGCTGATGCGTATGAAGTATATATGGTTGTATGCGTTCTGAAAGTTCCTGTGCGCCACGTACGATACATCCGATCTTTCTGACGGAACCAAGAGAGCAAGAGCTAAGGGTGATAAAAAGACTCAGCCGACAATCATTTCACAATTTAAATCGGTTTTTATTAAATTTTAATTTAAAAATAAATATAAATTTAATCTGATCTTAATCTAATTTAACATTCTCTATTTTAGTTATTTTTTCGGTCCGTTTTTATCCTAACCAGAGCACGACGCATTCTGTATGAATGTTTCGACGTTTCCATACTGCAGCCGTGTGCTGACCGGCAAGGACGTACGTTGACACGTTATGCTCGCTGGTAGTGCAGGCAGATGCTGATGTGTATGTACATGTTCATGGTTGTATGCTGAAAGTTCCTGTGTGCCATGTACAGGACATCCGATCTTTTTGTCGGAATCAAGAGAGCCAGAGCACGACATATTCATGAAACCTTGACGCAGAAAAAGCAGGGCGGAATTTTCAGACTAAGTGAATATTGACAAATACGATGTTGTACCATGTAGGAGCGCAACGGGATCTTACATGTACAGTGCCAAAAAGATCACTTACACTGAAAATGACAGTGCGCTAAGTTCGAAATAAACCAAGTCCGTCGACTGGAACGAGCTACAACACAGGTCCTCGAAGCTGATAGAATCCTAAAAATCCTTTCCAGATATACGGCTGCAATATCTCTGTGTAAGAAATACTCTCTTCGGTTTTAAAGTATAGATGTTGTTTATTTTTAATGTCATATTTAACCATTTGTCTTAATCAAAAAATTGTTTAAATGTGCATAGTTATTAGCATGCTTTAAATAACTTCAATGATAAAGTAAATTATAACAAAATATATGATATTATCACACCTTTTTGAATAAGATAAATAATTAGAAGTTAACAGTATCAATATTTTTAAATCAGAAGGAGCATTTTGTACCCAGACTGCTAGCTAATTCATGTTAAATATATTTACATATCTTGTACACAGGTCACAAGTGTTACTGCCCTTAAAATAAATAAATACTCCCTCTGTTTTTAATTTTTGTTGCAGTTGAGTTTTAAATTATTTTTTGACCATTTGTCTTATTTAGAAAATTAGTTCAAATGTGTAAAATTATAAGTCAGGTTTCAAATACCTTTAGTTATAAAGTAAATTATTACAAAATATATTATATTTATCATATTTTTTGAATAAGATGAATGAAATAATAATTTTAAAAGTCAACAATGAAAGCAGTTAAAAATAGAGGGAGTATATTAGAGCTAGGTGAGGGGACCAAACAAATGTATTCATGAGATAGCCTTACAAAGACGATCCTTGATATACGTTTTATGTGATAGATAGAAGCCTCGAGCATGGAACAAACTTCGCCCAATCCAAAATAATAAAGAGGGGGTAGAACCGACCAAATGGACGATCGAGCTTCTCTCTGAGAAAATCTAGCAGAAAAAGTTTTGAAGTCATCTGAGTCGATGAGGAGAAAGGTAATGGTAACTGGTGTCGTGGTCCTGTGTCTTCCGCCACCTTCATTCTAAAAAAGGAAGTAATTTTTTTTGTCTAGACGTACTCCAGCGGATGCAGTAGTGGTGATAATTTTTTCGCATAAGAAATATATGGCTCGGTCACCACAGGAGCCAGTACAGTGATTCAGTGACCCTCGAATCCTTGAGGAACTACAGTTGCATCGTGAGATGCATATTGCCTCGTCCTTTGTACGCCATTTTATCACAAAGCACCCAGAGCCAACAAACATGATGAAATAGTCATGTCCAACTCAAATAGAAACCGTTTTGATGACAAATATAGTTTAAAAATAAATAAAAAAATTATTGTCCTGACGATAATGATTTTAGTCAGTCCAAATGAATATCTATGTTTAAGAACCCACATTTAGTTATCTATCTTAATTTATTAAAGCCACATCACTTCATGCAGTATAGAGTACATTACTAAAATTAAGAACACGTGCATGCACCTTCTCTTGACATTATTCGGTTACATATGCGCTATTTTATTCATCATCTGTGCCCGGAAGTGATAACCCCAGTGACATCGGCACATGCATCGAAGGCATATAAGTATATATAGGTGCAGGCATCTCAGGCGTACGAGGCAGCAAATCACGGCGGTGTGCCACCGTACGACGGAGGATCCTGGCCACCGGTGTCCGCGTCCTGCTTCGCGGCGATCGCTCCTCCAGCAGCCGGCTTCTTCATATTACAGGATTCAGATTCTGCAGGAACGACAAGATCTTTGGTTGTTGTTGAATTACTAGAAAGATACGAATGATTCAGATTGAATTAGCTTTTTGGTTGCATTTGGTATATGCTTGCGAAGTCTAAAGGCCGGAACGGTGCCGAGTATGCGTACTGTAGGTCTTCGTCTCTGCAGCGAACGACGAGACCCGGAGCAGGGAAGACACAAGAAGGCACAGGACTACGAGGCCAGTAGTCCTCGTCGCCATGACCGCCTTCTTAGCTTGTTGTTGCTTTGCACTCTGTGATGTCTAAATATGGTGTGATAATGCTGTTAGCGAAGGCTTCACGTTATTTATAAGTGTTAGTGCCAAATATATGCCACAGGGTACAGCCTTGACGACCAGTTGTGCGTTATGGTCAAGCACAGCAACAAGTAATGTCGAGGGTGAATGCATATGCATGCAATGGCATACGTTAAGCTAATAAAGACTTGTCGTAACTCGGGTACCTACGGCCTCAAAATTGATATGAAAGTCCAGCAAGAAACCGTGGCCCACGGGCTGAAACCAAGACTCACCGAAGGCTTCATCGCACGAAGCCCAAAAAGACCAGCCCGATCCCACAAGATCAAGGTTAACTCAAAGAGTTGACCCCACCGTCCGAGGGTCGGAGCGACTCACAACGAGACCCATCCAGACCACGAATGGGAACCATCTCACCTGTCTGACCTCAGGGTCAGTCACCATCTCAACAATCAATCTTTGGTGAGCGCAGAGATTTCTGACACCGTATAATGAAAGATAAAGCAACTTCGCGGGAGGTAAATCAAATCGGCAGAAAGGAAAAACGGTCCAACAGGTGATAAAGCTAATGGTAAAATAACTTTTGTCCCTCAGTGCTGGACAAAAGACGATCGAAGTACACCAACAAGCTTCTTCTGCGCCAGCGGACGTCAAAGGATCAACTTCTCAAAAGACAGTGGCCCCACCTGTCAAGAGGCCACCTGATTTCGTAGGCGCTAACCTTGTAACCCCAATCTGACCTCTATATAAAGGGAAGGGTTTTTGCTCAAGCTAGAGCCATTCCGTCATTATAACCTTGTTTCGAGCTTATATGATCCACTCTCTCTTTGGACATATGGTACTTACACCTCTGTGGTAGCCGGAATCAGATTAAATTTTGAGTCTTTCGTAGACTAGACTACATCGATATGATGAGTGCACGAAATCTTTCTCTAAATAAGTAAATTTTACTGTGCCGATGATCAGAACACCGACATGACTAAAAAAATTACGGCCAGAGAATGTTTTAGCAGCAGGGAGAGGACGCCGTGAATGGGGCTAGAAATCGAACGCGTGGATAAAAAATGCCCTTGGTCTTTTCCAAACTAGTCTTTGTCCAGGCCAAAACAACGAAATTAAAGCTTTTGTAACAGTCAAGAATCTTTTCAATAACAAAATTGAGGGCAATTTTTTTACTCCGTCTGTCCCAGCAGAACTCTATTCCTGAAAATTTTACACTAAGATATAGAAGGAAAAAAATGACATGGGTACTCTTCATCATTGAGGCGATTCCCTAAGACGTCTGCTCTATTTACTCCTAAAATAACAATAAGGACACCCATAGTGTATAAATTTTTTAGGTGATGCTAGTATAGATATGTTATGTGGTGCTTCTTTAATAAAAACTACCTCAATGTTTAGTTATTCAAGATCAAAACCACAAGGAATAAAATAATATTATTTATTTATTTATTTATTCTTCTTTCTTTCTCCCCGTATGTTTGTTGTTTAGCGCTAGGTGCTTTGTAGAGCTCTTAGAACTAAAAATTGATATCCTAGCACTCACTTCTTAACATATAACACACGTGTCACTACTTTCTCTCTCTTGCTGGCACCCTCCAAAAACACGCGCTGGAGATGCCCTAAGACATGGGATATTTAATTTTTTTACCATCCAAATCGACTGCCTTTTAGAATTTAACATCAAATTCGAACGCCTTGAAGATTTTGACACCGTGCACGCGAATTGATTCAAAGCATACCACTGCCTTCGTAGCTGACGAAAGTGCCGCTGATCGATTCCTCCGGCATGTCTTCTTCACTCAGCGGCGCAACTCTCACGTTTTCTCTTCGTGGATGAACTGCTAATCTCACATGGAATTTGGTTTTCCTCCACTGCCAAACTTTATCGGGGATCCACAGCTCCTGAACTCCACGCGAACATCACTTCCAGGAGCTCTGCTTCAGCACAAAGATGCTCTCAAGACTCTCCATCCTCTATCTCGTACTCCCCTTCATGCCGATGAGCATGGAGCTTCCTTGCTTATGGATAAGAAGCACTGCACCTCTCACCGATTAACTTGGCACAGGATGCGGTGGAGGATAGATGCAGTGCGGGTGGCGCTGGGAAGAACGAGTTGAACACTGGACGAAGGCCCCTCGATGAACAAGATGCATTCGTAATGGGATTTAGATAGGAGGCAAGGGCATATTAGGAGTAAAATGTCAGCTGCAAAGATTAGAGATTATTAAGATGACCAAAAACAATTAATCGGTGAGCCGGTGGTATGCTTTAGATCAATTCATGTGCACAGTGTCAAGATCTTGAACGCGTCCGAATTTAATGTTAAATTACAGTCGAATTGAGTGGTAAAATTAAATATCCCCCTAACGCACCCATCCACTCAGACTGCTCCACCTTCATTTAATTCTGTTCTCCCTCTCCTCCCGTGCATCCACCTCACTAACTGAAAACAACATTCAAAATAAAACCTGTAATGAAAATTGAAAAGCACAAAACAGTATTGCCGCCAAAAATCAAATTACCTGCCGATTGAGCCATATAAAAGGCTCAAAGACGCTATCAACCAAACCATTTCTTTCCGTTCTTCTCACCCATGGCCTTTGATCTAAACTCAATCCTACCAGACGATGGCCACGGACAAGAACAATTAGCAGCTCCAAGCAATGGCCCCTGTGATCCATGGAAGCTCCGCTTTGGTGCTCTGCCTTGCGCTGAGAGAGATGAAAATGCATGTGCCATTGCTCCGGCAGCAGTAGTAATTGGGAGAAAGACACGATGGATGGAGATGAAATGATGGATGGGATGGCACGAGGGGAGCTCACGCGCTGGAAATAAGCTTTCCGTGGGACACATTTTTTTCCTAAAAATAAAGTTTTACTGGACGGAGAGAGTAGGTCAGAACCGTTTAAAAATCATCGGTAGATGTTACGAGTAGTAGTATGGTCCAAAGCTATTGCCATGTTCTTTGTTTGGCTGCCATTAATTTGTCTTATTACACGATATTCACTGTATCACAACCCATGTATAACTACTTATTTTCTGTCGTTATAAGTCGATATAACATATAACAAAAGACGGTCAGTCGTTAAAAACTTTTAGCAACCGATTTCATCTGTCGTTGATAATGATATCGCTATAAATTTTTAACAACCGATCACTTATAACGACCGACCGTCGGTTGCTATAAAATATATATAGCAACCAACTGTCTGGCCTTATTAATTTCTTTTAACAACCATCAGTCAGATGATATATTTATATTTATAGCAATCTACAGTCAATTACTACCATGCATTCCAGATCTAGATACTAGCCCATCTATCAATAAATATTAATCATATTAACAATCAACAAATTAGCAAAACATGTAACAATATGATCCATTCAGACTATATAAACTCAAAAACACATAAAAGGAACAGCTCTCACATTTCAGAAAAAATCATGAGTAAAAGTCACTTGCCATTTAAGCACATCAACCATGGCAATGCTTACAGTTTCAATTCTAGCTAGTTTGGTAGCTAGTTTGCTTGCACTATTTACAAAATTATCATCTCTATATGATCTATACAAAAGCTTTCCTTTCTAGCTATGATATACAAAATAAATCGCCTTGACCCTTTGATCCAACCGGAGGCTAATGCATCATGCCACTTAAGCCAATTACTGTGGACCTGAAAATAAATGTTTGCATTCAACAAGATTCACTTGTCAGTTTTTCTTACAATACTTGAAAATCAAAACTAATTTCTAAAATTAAAGCTGTGGTAACATTATACCTGTGTAACCATGGTAAAAGAAATTGCAATGGCTGCTTTACTGTCTTCCTCTTCCAAAATCTTAAGGCATTGCTCATCTTGAAGTCCTTGTAGATCGTAGTTGGTACAAGATTATGAAGGTGAATCAGTCCAACAAAAGCATTTGCACTCAAATTAAATTCTCTTCGGCTCCAATAAAAAGAAGATAATTTAAAGTACTAGTTCTAATGCCCGTGCTAACGCTACGGTCTAAAAAAATATTAACTGAAAGAACAGCTCCCTCATTTCAGAGTAGTAGAAACATATACGGTGAAAATTACCTTTACAAAGCTAAATTACTCTTTAAAGATAAGTTGTTAAAACAAGTGATGTTAATATTGTGCAATACAAAGTTTTAGAAGTAACCAGCATAAGTTCTTCATTACAGGTGAAGAAGGAATGATTGTCAAGAACATTAAGAACATATATTAGTTAACTGAACATTTATAACATAATGCCAGAGAAGAGAAAAATGATATTGAAATATAGTGCAGCCTCCCTTACTGTCATAACTGAATTACTGAAATTGAAAGGTAGTATAAGTAAAAATTAATTAGGATAACTCTGATTGCATCTTTAAGTGGAGAATCCGTGAGGCATTGGTCACTCACCTACCGGCTACTACAGAAGTATGGACTGAGAAGCATTCCACTATAAGGTAGAATAAATATGCCATAATAAATGTGTGTCCCTGCGAACATAAGGTATAAAGAGGGCATAATACATTTTATCCCTGTAAAACGCATAATACATTTAACAAATCCATCCTAAAACTAATTTAGTTTGATTAAATGGATACTAATACACAGAATCCATTATTCATAGTATACCTAGCCCCACACAAGAGACTGTAATTCAATCTCACAGAAATAAAATTCCTTTGGAAGTCAGCTCGCCCTTCATTAATTTAAACACTAACATGGAAGAAGAAATAACTAACTAACCTAGACTTTCAGGCCAACAAATCTAACGTGTAGCCTAGTTCAAATGACAAATATGAATCGCATGGGGGAAAAGCAAGAAGCGATGCATACCAAATTGAAACCTACTGCCAGAAGATCGTTGAGGACTTAAATCCCTGCTTCCACGAGCTCGCTCAGGCACCCCACGTTTCGCCTCCTCTGCCTTGTGACGCAAGCGGATCTGTCCACCACGAGCCGGTGCCGCTTCTTGCATACACGGATCTGAGGGGTTGAGAGAGTGGGGAGAGGGGGGCGGAGGGGAAGGGAGAGAGTGAGTAGCAGCTAGCCGGCGCCACCACGAGCTCGAGTTGTCATCGCACGTTCCGGCGCAGGAAGGGCGCGCGAGGGCGTGGCTGCGTTGCAAGAAGGGCACGCGAGGGCGCGGCCGCGTTGCAGGAAGGGCACGCGAGGGCGCGCCCGCGGCGCAGCAGGACCGGAGGGGCGGCGTGGCCAGGCTGGAGAGGCGGCGTTGTGGAAGATGGGTGGCGAGGCGGCTGCTGGAGATAGGCAGGCTGGGCAGGTGCGTGTGGGAGAGGAAGGGGTTAGGGTTGGGGGGGAGGTAGGGAAAAATACGGGCTGCCTGTTGGCGGGCTGGAAATTCTTTTTAACCCAATTAAATTTCAAAGTTCGACGGATGGTTGGTTGCTAGAGATGATTTATAACGGCCGACTATTTGACAGTAATATGAAATAACAATTGGGACGGACTTTTGATTGTGAAAACTAAAAATAACGACTGTTTAAGACCTTCGAACGTTATATATAGATATTTAGCAACTAACTTCTGTTAGTAATTTTGTGGCATTGATTATATCAACAACTACTGCTCCCTCCGTCTAAACAGAAGCTT
This sequence comes from Zoysia matrella, assembly GCA_001602295.1. Lineage (NCBI taxonomy): Eukaryota > Viridiplantae > Streptophyta > Magnoliopsida > Poales > Poaceae > Zoysia > Zoysia matrella. Next base: position 186,762 of record BCLG01000165.1, read on the forward strand.
ATTTCTTGTTTTTATTAGACTACAATTTTGACCAATGATTTATATAAATTCGATTAAATTTAAAAAACTAATACTTGTACTTTTAAATTAATTAAAAGGAATACTTTCATAGTATATATTATTTATATTATTAAAATCTATTAAATTTATCGAAATCATTGGTCAAAGTAATAGTCAACAAAAACTAAAAATAAGTTTCTATTGAAACAGAAGAAGTATTTTCATGGCAATAATTTTTTTATGGCAGTAAATTTTATAATATATAACTATTTATACTATAAATTACATTATAGATTCATCGTGAAACAAACTTTTATAATAGTAGGATAACTCTTTATACTATAAATTATTTAGCATTTTAGATATTATTAGTCAAAAATTAAAAAAAATTAAGTTTGAGTAAAATTAAAAATGCTTATATATTAGAACGGATTCAATATTTGTTTTTTTTAATCTGTCTTATTATCAGAATATTACTGTGGCAATTGATTGTATCAACGACTACTATTTCCGTGGCAATAATTTTTTTCTCCCACGGTTCCAACCAACCGCCGTCAAATAAACAGAAAACCTACTCGCCTCTACTATACAGAATCAGAAATTTGGTGTAGGCTCTTTGACGCCGGTGATCGAGTGACGACAGCAAAAAGTGACTTTGGCACCATATGTACTGGGGTCAATTTTTTATTAGTCATAAAAAAAATTTTAATTTTTTATTAGCCACTAAAAATTTTGAATTTGCTTATCAACCATCATATTAATTTTTTTTATTCGACACTTTTATATATTTAGAGACTTAAAAAAAACTTGTTTGCTTCTCAATCATTTTTTTACTAAGTTTTTTTATTACCCATTTTATTAAATGTGACAGGAATCAATTTTATCTCACAAATTCACATTATGATCCACGAGCTTAAAAAAAATAAAATGATTCAGATTAAATTTTAAAATTTAAAATTGAAGTTGAATTGTAAGTAAAAATTTTTCCTTGTGAAATTTTAGATGATTCAAAACAAAATAACATCTACTAAAATAAAGTAATGATAAAATTTAAAAAAAATTAAAAGAAGGGCAAAAATGTCTTTTTCAAGTTAACATTAGTGGTTGATAAAAAAATTCAAAATTTTAAGTAGATAATAAAAAACTACAAAGATGACTAATAAGAAATTTACCCTATATACTACCCCATAGTCCGACTTACAGTCCCTCATGCAGTCATTGTTGTAATACTGTGGGCGTAGTGCCAACAGCGGAATGCGTCCTCATGGCGATCTACGCGCCGAGAGCTGCTTCTACGGTGCTGCCTGTGATCATCCGTTTCCGTTTGAATGAGTGCAAGGTTCGAGTGTTGGTGGGCTACAAAGAAAGCTAGGCCCAAGGTCTGAGGCCTGCAGGGAGTAGAGCCGGCCAAGCGGCAACAGATAGCCGGTAGCTAGGCCGAAAACGGTTCAAAAAACACCTCAACTATTTTTACTTTTATACTTACAACACCGAAGAGAAATGAAAATAAAAAAACCGAAAATAGAAACAAACGAATAAATACGAAATTCAGAAACAAAACAAAACAGTTAGTAATCGGAAAAGATGTCAGAAATATCAATAAAATAAATATTAAACATTCGCTATATGATCTAAGTTTTACAATATATATAATACAAATTGTAATTAAATTCACAACATACAACCCAACAATATATGCCAATAAAAGGTTGTTTGCTTCATAATTTTTATTTTTATAAAATATGTTCAAATGAGATCTCATTACCATATTTGTGTAAAACGGTAAAAAACAGAAAACTTCTGCTAAAAACAGAATTCCGCTGAAACGGTCGGAAAAAAAGCCATACCGTTTTCATTTTTCTCTGCCTATCCGAAAACGATATAGAAAAACGGTAAATGAAACGCGGTCGGAACGAAAAATTTCCGTACCGTTTTCAGCCCTACCGGTAGCCATGCCTCAGCGGCGTTGCAACTTGTTTTTAATAAGACGAATAATAAAAAATAATGTTGAAAACCAACATATACACAATAATTTAAAATCGGATGAAGTATGATAAATATTACTTTTGTTATAATTCTTTATCATTAATAGTATTTAAAACATAATCTATAGTTTTACATATTTTTTAAAAAAAAGAATAAGATAAATAATTTTAAAATCGAAGAGAGTAGGAGTATATAGGATGATTTATTAATTATACTCAATCCGTTCCTAAATGTAAGCATAGATTTAGTCAAAGTTAAACTTTTTTAACTTTGACAAGTAATAATAGAGAATTAATAATGTTTTATCATATATAAATTTTGTTATTAGATTTATCATGAAACAAATTCTCATAATATGAACATCTTTATAATATAAATTATTTAATATTGTAGATATTACTTCATTGGTCAAAGTTAAAAGAATTTGACTTTGACTAAATTTAATAAATGTTACATATTAGAACGGAGGTAGTAGTTTGCAAATGATCAACTAGAGCAAATCAATTCAATGTGTACAATACGCGCACTTGTAGGTTTCTAGGGTGTTGATCGAAGGGTCTGTGACTTCGAGGTGGTGTGGAATATATATTGATCGTTTGTTATATTAGCACATCTAATATTAATGTGCAAGAAAGCCAGAAAGGTTATGATCGATATTCGACTTCCGTGGCATTGATGGTACCGCATGCAGTCCGAGGCTGGCTACCTCTGGCCTCTACAACAGGCTCACCGAGCGGTACCGATCGAATCATCGACGCATCTTAGTGCCAGCGTCGGGGCGGCCAGCATGGTTTACAAGGCCCACGAAAACCACTCGGTTTTTGCAGTATTTGTGAAATCAGCCTGGTCCGATTTCACCGGTAGGCTTGTTTTCGATTTTAAAATTTTAAATTTTTAAAAATTGGAAATTCAAAAACCTATTGTAGCATTTCGGCCAGATTTTGTTCAATTTTTTATTTTTACATTTGCATCGGTATTTGTGATTCTCATCAAATTGGTAGGAACCAGTTTCTCTTGCTCAAACTGTAACAAAAATCTTGACAGTAAGTTCTGCCTGCAACTGGTCCCAGCATCCGGTGGAGTTCATACCTCTGAGATTTAGGATTAGGATCCTCCGCAATCGAAGCAATTGACTGCCTATCACAGGTGGACTGACCATCAGCAATAGGCAGTCTTCTGCTCCGATGGCCGATGATGCTGGTGCCTGTGATGTAGACTTCGTCTCAACAAACAGCATGTCCCTTTTCCATGTCCTGGTTGATACGCGATGCTTTTTTCACTCGCTGATTGGCGGGCAGATGTCGCGGCGAGTCTGGATGGCTCCGTTCAGGATCAAGTCCACCAGAAAAAAAAATATATGTCGATCCATTGTTTCTAATCAATTCAACCAAAAAAATAATAATGAGCTAGAAGGAGATTCTGTGCATGAACGAACCCATCGCGGGAGATGCTACAAGGAGCTTGTATCCTTGTGGCTGATTCAGAGTATTACTATGTAGTAGAGAAGAGTGCACTCTAGCTAATGCCCCCTTCGGAACAAAGATTTTTTTCCCTATTTTATATATTTTTTTGTAAAATTAAATTAATTAATACAAAATTTATATGTAATTACTGCGAAATCCCTGCGTTGCAAGGGGGGGGGGGGGGGATCCTAAGTCGTTGCATATGCATATGTCTATGCGGTAGTTCCTGTGACGATCAGGGCATGACGTCTTCCTGGCCCTTCGGTTCATCATAAGTCTAGATTAGTTTCATTCACTTTACTTTTCTGGATTTGGTCAATAATTTGAAATCTTTGAAATAATTAATCTGTTGAGATATTATTAGTCAAGTTAAAACTGTTTGACCTTGATCAAACTTAAAAGTGCTTATATTCTTGGATAGGAGTATATCATAAGAATCAAGAGGCCGGATTCTACCAATTTTTTATTTCACTGAAGGATTAGGTGCATATGACGTTACTGCCCCTTTGTTCAAGCGAGTTTACAAATTATGCAAAAATGAGGAACACATGCACTTTGCTACATGCCAAGAACAAAAACAATAATTAAGCTAAGTCATATGACGTCCCGAGCTGCTAACACTTGTAGTATATTTTATGGCACCGCTCAGGATGTGTTCAGACACACACACACACACACAGAGAGAGAGAGAGAGAGAGAGTAATAAATAGATGCAACCACTGCTGAATCTCGAGTCATGGCATGCTGCACACTACGCACGACGCGTTTGCGTGAACACAACGTCCGCCGGAGCTCTCTCCAACTCGATCATGTACACACGCATGCGGAAAAACAAACTAACTGACCATACTAAGCGCACAAGAATTATTTGACAGCCAAGCTGCCTCTATAAAACAATGGCTTACCCCTACTGCTCTTCATCGTGCAGTAAACACAAGCACCCTCACAGTTAGTGAAGCTGATAATCATCCCTAGCCATGAAGGTGGAGGTAGACCTGCGCATGGCCACCGGCGACGGCGCCAACAGCTACGCCACCAATTCCAGGCTCCAAGTAGTCGTCTATTATGCTATATGCATCCCATCTACGTGATCAAGAACATGATAATTATATTGCAAATATGTTTTCTGCAGGAGAAGGCCATACGGGAGACCAGGCCAGTCCTCTACAAGGCTGTAGAAGAGCTGTGCATGTCGCTCGCCCCTCGGAGCACCATGGTTGTCGCCGACCTCGGCTGCTCGTCCGGGCCGAACACGCTGCTCTTCGTGTCCTTGGTGATGAGCGCCATGCGCACCTGTGCAGCCCGCGATCAGGAGACACACGATCGGCGAGCTGCGGAGGTGCAGTTCTTCCTGAACGACCTCCCAGGCAACGATTTCAACCTCGTCTTCCGATCGCTGGGACGGCTCCAGGACCTCTTCGCGGCGGAGGAAAAGACGATGACGGCGGCGGCGCTTCCGTACTACATCTCCGGGCTGCCGGGATCCTTCTACACGAGACTCTTCCCCAGCCAGAGCGTCGATTTCTTCCATTCGTCCTACTGCCTCATGTGGCGCTCCCAGGTGTGCATGTTACCAACCACAGCCCTGCAAGTACGTGAAAGTAAGGAAAGAATAGCATCGTTTTTTTGCTAGTAACCATCTGACAACATGACATATGGTATCTGAGCTTTAAAAATTGTTTGCGTCTCGATCGTCAATAAAACAATTCGCCTGACAATATGATATGAGATCACTAAAATGACTCTATTGATTATTCACGTTTCAGATCTGGTCGAGTGGATTCATAACATGTACAAATATTTAAACTTTACTAGTATAGTAGTAATATATAAGAGGTATCTGAGCTTTTTAAACAGTGTTTCCGTCTCGATCGTCAATAAAACAATTCGCCTGGCAATATGATATGAGATCACTAAAATGACTCTATTGATTAGTCACGTTTCAGATCTGGTCAAGTGGATTCATAACTTGTAAATATTTAAACTTTACTATAGTTTTATTGATGATCCACGGCGAATTGTGATCCAAAATTGAATATGTACAATGAATCAAGAATAAAGTACATCGATTGATTGCCATGGTATCCAAGATTGAATAAAGTACAATGAATAAATATTTAAACTTTACTATAGTTTTATTGAGATGCAGCGTCAGACAAGATCATTGATTGCCATGGTATCCACTGCGAGTTGTGATCCAAGATTGAATATGTATAATGAATCAAGAATAATGTCC
>BCLG01000165.1:192456-207944 GCA_001602295.1 Zoysia matrella
GATTGAATATGTATAATGAATCAAGAATAATGTCCAGTAAAACACTAATTTAATTATGAATTATTAAGAAAACGTGGACATCAGAGCTTCTCGGGTTGAAAAGCTTGACCACAGTCAAAGATCACAACGAAGAGATAATATCCACTCTTTTCTGGTTTTAAATTGTACGTTGTCATTAGAATAATAAGTTTAATCCTTATGACAACAACTGTAAGTATATCTTAGCTACAGAAATATAAATATCTCGGAGAAACTATATGGAGGATGTAAGCACAAATCCATGATAGAAACCAATAAACACTGCCACATTATTATACGCATATGAAAACTTATGCGATTAATCTAAAAGATATGAATCATGGCAATGTCTCCACCTTTTTTCTTTAGTTGGAACTTCCTGTGTGCACAGTTTCTCAGTGATTCAATGATTTTTGAATGTTTTATCTATTTTATGCAAAGTTATTATAATTGACAATCTATATTATAGACTTCAGGGAGCAGGGAAAGTTACACAAACCTTGTAAAAACTGAATTAATGAGCATGATAATTTTTGTGCATCAGATATGTACTGCAATTTTAACCTCAAAAGTACAACAACATATATTCCAGTTGTTTAAGTGCAGCTATGAATTATTTGACGAATCAAGATGTCCCATGCAGCTACTAATTTCAAACATATGAAATTAGGATCATACCAAGGCAGGCCATCAACTAAATTGTGTTTCTTTGATGCACGTGATATATAATGTTCTCAATTACGTAGGTCCCCGAGGCTCTCTCCAGTGGAACACATAGGAACGAAGGAAATATCTACATTGGGAGTACCACTTCACCGGTGGTGATAAAACTGTTCCAAGAACAATTCAAAAAGGACTTTGAGCTGTTCCTTACGCTGCGCTACAAAGAACTTGTGCGTGGCGGACGGATGGTACTGACATTTCTTTGCCGCAAGAGCGAACAGATGCTGATGCATGGAGACGTGGGACGTGTGTATGAACTGCTTGCCGAAGCTCTCCAGTCTCTTGTCCAAAAGGTATACATGTATAATCTTTGAAAAAATACTACATATATCTCACTTTAGGTAACGACATTCGACAAACTTATAAAGTATGTACTGCATTAGAAGGATTGACTTTGCAACCTGGTGGTAGTAAAAATTGTACTTACACTTAATGGACTCCCCCCCCCCCCCCCCACACACACACACATATTATGCCTTTTAGCTGTCCAAAAATCAAATATTTTGTTGTGACATTATGTGATAAACTATTATCTAATAGTATATGGTTGATAAATGGCAGGGCACCGTGGAAAGGGAGAAATTGTGCTCCTTCAACCTCCCATTCTATGCACCAGCAGTGAATGAGGTGAAGGAATTAACCGAACAGTGGGAAATTTTCGACATTGAACAGATCAGGCTGTTTGAATCCAATTGGGACCCCCATGATGACTCAGATGCTGACGTGGTGCCCGATTGTACCCGAAGCGGGGAGAGTATAGCCAAGAGCATAAGGGCAGTGATTGAGCCACTGATCATAGACCACTTCGGTGAGTCCATCCTTGATGAGCTCTTCTTGGAGTACGCTTCCATCGTTGCAAAGCATCTAAAGAAAGGGCAGGCCAGGTACCCTGTTGTCATGGTCTCTTTGAAGAAGATCACCCATTGAATCTACTGTATGCTGGTGTATAGATGCATATTTGTCTCTAAATAATTTTCTTTCATATGTATGTCTGAAAAATTAAGAGGAGATCCGAAATAAAATACATATCCCTTAATTTTCTGGTAAGTCGTATAGTGCTGTAATAAGCTAAATACAGTGACTTTTGAAGGGGGAAAAACTCCGGAATATTTTGTTGTTGTTTTATAAGTCTTAGTGCTCCTAGTTCAGCAGTTCAACAAACGTAGTTTGAGGAAGCCATGCATGCTGATGCGTGCTCAAGCAGATTCCGAAGCATCAGAACCTATACGTAGCGTTATTACTGAAATTGTTATTTACGGCTTCACATAATGCAGTACAGAAATATGGCTGCCACACCATTAAGAACGGAATCAAGGATAATAATAAATATAGCTGGAAGTGCATACGACATTTGCCAGACGCAAACTGCAAAGCATGCATGCTGATGCATGAGATGCAAGTTACTGATCCAGCCAATTAATGGAGTGTCAAAAATTTCACCGTGATGATTCAATACAAAATATTCGAACACAAAAATGTTTCAAACCTAGGATACGAATCTCTATGAGGTGACAGGAGACCATATAAAACAAAATGGCGTGCACTTATACCTTGATATTGATTGATCCAAATCCACGAAAAGTCTCTATTCTTTATCTCAATTATTGCCTACTTCCTCCATCCCATTTTATATGGCATTCTATCTTCTTCTAATTTTCTCAATTTAACTATCATTCTCCCTTTCACTTGTCTCAATGCACTTCTATCTCTATCTCTCTTCTCATCATTTTTAACACATTAATTATACATTTTTCATTTCTCTTAATATTCGTGCTCAGAGGCAAAAGAACACTAAAATTGGGATAGAGGGAGATTGTGCGAAAGAACACTTAAATTGGGATAGAGGGAGATTCTGCGAATAATTTAAGCACTTGAGAAACAAGGAAGATTGCAATGCCAACCAGAAATGTCAGAGTTATATGAAATAATATATATACATGCTTTAGTTTACTTTACTCTAATAATAGATACATCGTGTTACTTCACGCACACAAGACATTTGGATCATTGTGAAAACTAGAGAGAAGTGTTGGAACCGTCTAATTTACTCCCACAAATGGTATTCATCTTGGACGGGGTACATTCTGAAAGAAAATACCCTTCAGGTAAGCTGTTGTCTTGGTATTCATCTTGGACAGGGTACATTCTGAAAGAAAATACCCTTCAGGCGAGCTGATGTCCATCTTGAGCACGGCTTAAAAAATATTTAAGCATACACGTGATGTTTTTTATCCTCTGGAAATCTTAAATGCATGATGTTCCAGAACTCCGGCCAAATGTTATTTGTACCATGTTTTTAAACTAATCGAAAGAGATGACGCCTCATCGTTATCATGTGTGAATATATTAAAATATGTACAATGCACTATAGGTTGATCCCAACAAAAATAGGTCAGATCGCCATTTTGATGTCTTCATTTGCATTCGTATTGGTTAGACGGTATGACAAGAATGATAATAAAAGGTACCTGAAATAAGGGACAGCCCCCCCTAATGTATATACTAAGAAATACTCACTCCGTTGTTAAATATTTGACACCATTGAATTTTTAGGTTATGTTTGATCATGTGTCTTATTTTAAAAAATCTAGTAAATATCAATATTTTATTCTATCATTAAAGGATTTTTATGTTGCCCCATCAAGGTACGTAGTTGCCCTATAAAGGTACCCTAATTTTTAGTAAGATATAGTAGTAGCCAATCAAGGTTGCAAACATGCCAATAATTTACTATAGATTTTTCTTAAACTAATTTCTAATTTTGAGCAGGTCTCCTAGAATTTCCTACAATTATGACAGGATAGGAGTTGGAGCAGCTACAGATCGGGTGAGAGACTGTGCCCTACCTTATCTGGAACCTCGCTGGGTTTGTTTTTTTTATTACAAATTATAAGCCTTCAAAAATTTGTGGCCCGCTGGTAGAACGTGCGTGGGAGCACCGAGTCGGCGAGGGTTCGAGCCCCCTTCTCGCACCCGCCTCCCGGAAGGCAGCAGCAGGCATCGTCAAAATAGAGGTGACAAAATCTTGTTTGGTTTATAGTTTTACCAATTCATAGTTATAAGTGAAGAAAACAACATTAGGACTATAACCTTATCAAAATTTATCAAAATCATTAGTTTAACATGTGGGATCCACATAATATAAAATTTTTTTAAGAAAAAATATATTGAACGGAAATCTTATTTTGTAGATTTAATTATGAAAAATACAATGGTACATTCTAAAACTAATTTTAATATCCCATTTATGAGTAATTTTCACTTAATTGTGGCAAACCAAATAGTATAGAATGAGTGCAGCTAGTGACGTGCCGTTGGTTTGGCCGGTATTGGCTGAAGAAAACGTTGGCAACACCAAATTTTTTGTTGGCAAACCAAAGTTTGGAAGAGAAACAAATAATAATTAAATTTTATTAGTCTACCAAAATTTGGTAAGGTAAGTGATGGAACAAACCAAACACATCCATGATGTCCCCATATCAACGAGCAGGGCGTATCGCTCATTTTGATAGGTGCATGATGGTCCAATCCTTGGTGGTTCACTGCATTCCAGATTAATCACAAGAGATCTGGAGCAGATCAGGTCTGTGGGAGATCACTGACGAGATTTGGGCAGAGATGAGTGGAAGCGATGTTGAACCTTCGATGGTGGTGATGTCTGACAAAAGAAATGAACAGTACCATTTTGAATTGACAACAGGATAATGTCACACATCTAAAACCAAAGAAGTATTCTAGTACTATCTGCTAACAAATATGAAACGGGTTGAGACTGATGCTTCTGACATTGGCATGGGTGCTGTTTTAATGCAATATGGTAGACCTATGGCATTTTTTAGCAAAGCTTTAGGTGACAGAACTAAGCAGTTATCCATTTATGAGGGGTTTCTTGCTCTTATCCTTGCAGTTACTAAGTGGAGGCAATATTTACCGAGGGGATAATTCATAATTTGCACTGATCATCAGAGCCTCAGCTTTCTGACAGATCAGTGCCTTCATTCAGACTTACAAAAGAAAGCTATGACCAAGCTCATGGTACTACAGTTCAAGATTGAATATCGAAAAGGAAAAGATAATGTGGTAGCTGATGCGTTGTCTAGAGTGGGGCATATCTATGAGTTGACTACTTGTAACACTTCGTTTTTCTAAATAAAGAAACCAAGCTGTTCAAGTCCGAAATTAGAGAATCCGAGCTCAACTGGTTTTTACCCTTTCAAACAACTTCAAATTTTAAATTTAAATTCAAATTTCAAATCTTCAAGTTCAAAAATTTTCAAAGAAATTTGTGAATAAATATTCCATTTGAAAGATTTTACAAAGTTTTGGATTTAGAAATTTTCTTTAAAATTTTATTTAAAGGTTAAAAAGGCCCCGACAGAATTTTTCCTTTTAAAAGGTTGCTGACTTCCGAATTTTATAAAATAAAATTATTTTCAAATTTGAACTTGGGCCCAAAATAAAAGTTGTTTCTCTTCAAATGTTTTACCACTCTGCAAAGTTTCAAGTTTAATTGAGCTCAGAAAGTATAGATTTCGAAGCAAAACAGTGAGCAGAGCAGAAATTTTGCGAAAAATCAGAAAAAAGAGAAAGGAAGCGGGACCCGCCTATCAGCCAGACTCTTGTGCCTTCCCCAACATCGTGTTGCCACCGCGCCTGGACAGGTGCCGCTGCCCTACGCCTCACCCATGCATGTATGCCACCGCGCCAAGGACGTTTCCAGCTCGATGTCCATGACCTCCTCCCTGTCTGTCAGTGCTCCCTATCGCTCCCTCACTCATGTCTCGCATTTCTCTCCCGAACGGGCGCCATTGGCGAGCCCCTTGCGCGAGCTCGGTGGCCACCCCTCTCCGACCATCCCCGGCCCCCATTGCTCGCGAGGAGTTGTGCCATTTCTTGCTCCAATTTCCAGTAGGACCCGCCTCCCTTCACCCGCGGCGCCTCACTCCAATTTGAAAGATTCCCAATTTTCGAGTTGTGGAGCTGCCGGCCGAACGCCGGCCCAATCCATCAGATCCCAGTGAAGGTTCCTCGATTCCTTTTTGGTTCTAGCTCCTCCAACTTCTGACTCATCCTACGCACTCAAGTTTTGGTCAATTCCGTGATGTTTGGTGTAGGGATTTGAAGCTTCAACGCTGATTGTCGCCTGCAACGATGGACCTCACCGACAATGCCCCTGTTCTGGTCTCCCTCGACGTCGACAACACCCATGCCGGTGATCTCCCGGCTCCGGTGAAGCTCCTCGTGCAGGTCTCGTCGAACCTCGTTGACGGTGTCGAGCTCGCAAGGCCGAACATCGCGCTGCGCTGCCTCTCGCCGCCAGGCCGATTCCAGTGAGAATCTCACTCCGAGGACCCTCCCACTGGTCTCCTCTCAATGCGCAGATAAATTTTGTGTCCAAGCCATCGCGCTTGGCCGCCGGAAGTCGCCCTCTGGCGACCGCTCCAGCCACGGGGGGGGGGGGGGGGGCACGGATCTTCTGTGGCTTCCTTTTAAAAGGGCCAGATCCTGTGCGGCATTGGTGTAGCCCTGGTGTGGCCACGACTGAAATTTTTTATTTTATTGCGAAATAATTTATTAGATTACCAGAAATCGGTTTCAAACTTCTAAAATTCGTAGAAACTTCATTATAGCTCGGAAAAAATGTGAAATAAATTTTGTTAGGATCTTCTTATCTAGAACCATATTCTGAAGCTAATTAATTTTTATTTTATGCATGAAATTAATTTAAAAAAATTCAGATCACATAATGATTAATTGATGCATTGTCATTATTCATTGCCATGATAAAATCTTGAAAAGTTTACTTTTATGTTTCTTTAATAAAACTTTCTGTTTTAGAATGTTTTATATTTTATTTCTATAAAAATATTTCTATAGATGTTTAATTAGGTTTAAATGGTAATTTAATCATTATAAACCATTTGATTTCAATAAATCCTAAAAAAATTCTCAAAAATTCCTTTATAACCTTTCTGATTTTGTGAAAAACGCAAATTATATTTTTATATTTTTGAAAACCATTTTAAAAAAAGTTTTATAACTAAAATTGGGTTCTTTTGAAAATAAAAAGCTAGGATCGCATATGATGTCATTTGAAGATTGAAAACTATTGTAATTCCTTTACTTGCATATCATATCATGTATAGGACCTGACCCACCCGAAGAAGAGCGTGGAGGTGTTCCTTGGTAAAGGAAGATAACTGTGAGCAAGCCCAAACAAATCTCGGTGCATTAACACTATTTTAAATCTTTTTATTTTGTCACTGTGTATTGTATGGTTAATATACTGTGCATTAAGTTGTAGGAATTGTTTGGAACCCTAGAATACATGATAGTGCTATATACCCTATTAAGTGTATATTGATACAAGTAACTCGATGTAGAGCTAGGCTAAGTTTTAGTTCACGGTAGAAGTCGAGTGAATAAAAAGTCACTCGCGAGCTATAGAAGTCGAGTGAATGAAAAGTCACTCGTGACCTATAGTTTTGCCACACATTAATTAACCTGAGACCGGGCGGGGACAGCGAATAGGAGGGTTTGAGAAGGCTGAGCATTCGCGATGGTAGCCCCATCTGTATCATTAAAGACCGATTCGAGTTTGGCCCTGTTGAACAAATTTGAACATACCGAATACATACTGGAATTATGGGCCCAGAAAACCGATGTAGCTCAATATCCGTAGTAGTTAGACGTAACCCTACTCCTCTTTAGGTGGTGAGTGGAGGAGAGACTTGGATCTTACCATGGACACGTCTTGCGTGGTGGTCGCATGGAGGACCATGTTCTCTGGAGAAGTAGGCATCAGACTGGCCCTATGGTATTGTTGTGAAAGGTTGCCACATGCGGCTTTCGAGAAGCGCGTACGTGTCGTATACTTCGAGTTTTTTTCAGCTGGTGTGAATCGATTATAATCGCTGCCCCTCACAGTAACGAGTACCGCTTGTTCACTGAGTGACATCGTAGTAAAAACATAACTACTAACAACAACAACAACAACAACAACTATAATAATAATAATATGGACTGTTTGCTTAGTTTATAGCGATTGCTTGGCAACCATGTTTGATATAGTTTTATAGTGCAAATTAAATTTACCTTTCGTGAACTTAATTTACCGCTAAGAACTTGCTTATAAGGACTCACTATATTAGCGCTGGTTTTGCCAATGGCCATCACATGTGAGTCAGTCTCATCATATCCTTAGAGTCAGCTGTAGTTGGCCACGTTGACGGATAAGACTTGCTGAGCATTTGAATGCTCAGGGCTTCGCTCTCTGTGGTTTTGTGTGCAGGTGGTCTCTCTCTCGCTCCTCTGGACCAACTGGTAGAAGCAACCTCGAAGGTGGCTATGCCCGTTGAGTGCCCTGCTCGCCGTTGCTGTTTGTGTGCTGCGGGAGGATGCATTGTATGGGCTCGATGTCATTTTATGCATAGTCTGCATTAGATCCTAGTTTAACTCAGGCTATTGCTTCCGTGCTTTCAAAAATCTTTGTTTTATGAACTTAAGTAACAATTTGTAGTATATTTTATCGTGCTTGAGTTGTACTGTTAGTTCTCGCTTCGTCGAGTGACATTTGATAAGATCCTGTGGTCGATGGATCATCTCTTCTGTGGGGCGGTCTGTCACACTACTCTGGCTGAAGTGCAACTACTATGGGTTCAGGAGATCATTAACTTTTATTTTACTGACACTGAAACTTAGGATCTGTTGGCTTGACTGACAGTTCATAGCCTAGATGAGGATGGGGTTTCTTTGCATCAAGGTGTGATCAGGAAGCAAGGCAAAATGTGGACAGGTAACAATTCTGCATTAAGAACTAAATTAGTGGACTTACATGACAGTGCTATAAAAGGACATTCTAGGATCCAGGCTACTTTCCACAGAATAAAGTAATTGTTCTCTTGGACTGGCATGAAACAGAATGTGGAGGCTTATGTGAAACAGTGTGCTATTCATGCAAAGGCTAAGGGAGAACACATTCATCCTGCAGGGTTACTGCAACCATTACCTGTTCCCTAAGGTCCATGGCATGATCTTACAATGGACTTTATTGAGATCTCCCTTGTTCCCAAGGTTACAATACTAATTTGGTTTTAGTGGATTGTTTCTCCAAATATACATATTTTTTCCTCTTCGACACCATTTGAATGTCTCAAGTGGCTCAGGTGGTGCTTGATAACATTGTCAAATTACATGGCCTTCCAAAATCCACTGTTTCAGATTAGGATAGGATATTTATAGAACATTCTAGAAATAGTTGTTCACTCTCCTCAATGTCTAGTTGCTGATGAGCACAGCATACCACACTCAGACAGATGGACAAACTAAAAGAGTGAATCAAGGTTTGGAAACGTTCCTTAGATGTTTAGTGCACAACACTCCTGCTAAATCGATACAGTGGCTTCCTTTGGTAGAATTCTAGTATAATTCAGCACATCACACATCTCTGGGGTGCTCTCCTTTCAAGGTGTTGTATGGTTATGAGCCCCTTTTTGCTGCTGCTCCTGTGGTGGGTGTTCACACTGATCGAAGTGTTTCAGACTTGTCGGCTGCACAAAACTGCTTATACTGCATTTCTGGAACAACACTTAGCAGCTGCACAAAACCGAATGAAGATGCAAGCAGACAAGCATCGGTCTGACAGAACTTTCCAGGTGGGAGATTTGGTGTTGCAGAATTTATAACCTTATGCCCAATAGTCTGTTGTCAATCACCCTTATCCTAAGTTGGCTTTTTAAAGTTTTTTTGGCCCTTTTGCTGTTGAAGAGAAGATTGGTACTGTGGCATATCGTCTGACCTTGCCTGCTGATGCCCAAGTACATCCAGTGTTTCACGTCTCTCAATTGAAACCGTTCACTACAAATTACTCTCCTATGTATGCTGAGCTACCTAAGTTGGTGGATCTTGCTGCCCATGAACTTATTCTTGAGGAGATCATGGACCGCAGAATGGTGAAGGGGAATCATGCCATTGTTCATGTGTTGATTCATTTGAGTGGGCTACCAAGTGACTCTGCAACTTGGGAAGATTTTCATGTTGTCAAGCAGCGATTATCGAATGCTCTTGCTTGGGACAAGCAAGTTCTGATGGCAGGGGAAATGTAATGCCTGTGCTAGACTGAATGCGTCACCACAGCTGAAGGAAGGCAGGAAGTTACAGGAGTACGCATTTGAATTGGTGTTGTGTCTGTTGTGTGAGACTGGGGCGCAGATCGGCTAACTTAAGGGGATTTTACTGCACAGTGTTGCAGTAGGCAGCTTCCACCATCCGCTTCATTTGACGATGCAGTTTCATGTGCAACACGAAGACTCAGGTCAGTGCATGGCAAGGGTGAGCAGGGCAAAGAAAAATTTAAAGTAAGGCACTGTTTGAATGGAGGAGTGAAAAAATAAGAATAGGAAAAAATATAGGAACAAGAAAAATGTAGGAATTAAAAAAATGAAAGAAAAACATAGGAATACAAAACAGAAAAACTTCCTTGAGTTTCCAAAGATTAGCACTTAAAAATTAAACTCAAGTTCAAATTACAAGACTAAACATTCCAAACACAGAACTCGGAAGAACATGAAGGGGACCTACACGAAGATCTCGACGAGAAAAAATAATGAAATAATTTTAGGAAACTTTGAGAACTCTAGAAAACTTTCTTGAATTTTTGAAGATTAATAGTTCAAAATTAAATTAAATTTTAAATTACGAGACTAAACATTCCCACTCGAAGAAAATTGAAGGGCACCTTCAATTAGAGTTTGATGAGATGAAATTAACTGAACAACTTTGAAAAGCTTTGGGAACTTGAGAGAACTTTCTTAAATTTTTAAAGATTAACCGTTCAACTGAGATTAATAATAAGAGAGAGTGGTTGGCCAACTAATTTAATTTATGTGCTAGGAATAATG
Source organism: Zoysia matrella (assembly GCA_001602295.1). NCBI lineage: Eukaryota > Viridiplantae > Streptophyta > Magnoliopsida > Poales > Poaceae > Zoysia > Zoysia matrella. Next base: position 203,097 of record BCLG01000165.1, read on the forward strand.
ATATTATAGCTATGTTTCTATTCCTATATTCTAAACACCTTAAATTTTTTCTAATCCTCTATTTTATATTTCTATGATTTTTTTTACTTTTTTCTATCCCTATATTTTCTTTATTTATATATTTTTCAATCCTCCGTTCCAAATGTGAACTAAAACTTTATTTTTTTTCGCCGCTGCTCATCCTCAGATGCGCTGGTGTGACCGTTCGTGTGGGCCAGACTTGAAACACCACCGTTGGATAAGGGTTGGATGAAACAGATGGTGAACGCTGTCTACTGCAACAACGTGTAGTAAAACCTCTTACGGGGTATGGATTTCTATAAAATTTTTGTATAATTACTGTAAAAATCTTGCGTTGCAGAGAAGCCCTAATAGGTCTGTATAAGACAGTTTGTTGTACGAAGGAACTTGTCCAATAAAGTAAGCAAAAAATACCACACTGTGGCATGGGCTGCTGCCGGCAGCCACCGGCGCCTCGTCCAACGTCGCCGTGGCCGTGCTCGTTCCATCGATCGTGCCATCCGGCCCGGCGCTGCTCGCCCTCAGGCTGCGCCGCAGCTCGCGCTTGCCGCCTCGCCGTATGCAAGGTCCTAGGGGCCGCCCCCCGCCGACCTTCTCCCAAACCCTGCCATCCACCTCTCCTCACCGTTGCCCAGGAGCACCCTGCCTGCTGCCTCCCTCTCCTCCCTACGGCCAGGATCATCCGGCCCCCGGCTCCCGGCGCTGTTCACGCTATTTCTTGGATTCTAGGGTTTCTTCACAACCTTACTAATCTTCTTCTTTTGGTTCGTTTCTCGGTGGATTTCATTCCCTGGTGTTTTGATTGCGGTAGAATCATCTCAGTTCTTCGATTTTGCTCTTTAATCCCCTTGTTTCCTTGATCTACTGTTTCAGTTTTGCCCTCGATCTGTTCGTCCTCTTCTACTGCTCTTCGTGGCATCCTTTTTTTCTTTCGTCACTGGTTTACGGTTTTAAGATTTCGGTTGATTTGTCTGTCTGTTTAGCTTTTTTTCTTGGGATCTTGGTTGATCCAGGAAATAGGTGCTTCTGCACCGCTCTAGAAAATAGAAATCACTTCTAATTCCATTTATTTGCTTTAAAATGTTGCTACAGTTTTATCATTTCTACACTAAGTTTGCAACACTTCTGACATTTCATTTTGTTGGTGCAGGGTGCTCTAGATGCCGGTCTGGACATTCCTCGTGGTGAAAACTGAAAAGAAGTTTGCTGCCTTCAAGAAGGATGAGAAGCAGCTGGATACTGAGGTTCACCGCAAGTACATCTTTGGTGGCCATGTTGCTGATTATATGAGGCTGAGCTGTGCTGATATGCTCAAGTTCATTCCTAATACATTAACATTGGATCTGTATAAATATGTTTATGATTGTGACTAATGTTTTGTTGTGTTCACCTTAGACACTTGCTGATGAGGGCCCAGAGAAGTATCAATCCCACTTCAGCGAATACATCAAGAAGGGAATTGGTGCTGATGGCATGAAAGCACTTCAAGAAGGTTCATGCTGCCATTCGGGCTGACCCTACCATGGTCAAATCCAAGAACAAAGGAGCACAGGAGGTATAAAAACCCATCTGATGTTTTTTTTTACAGTATCTTCTGTGTCTTGCCCTATAATTTGGTAGACTCGCTGCCTTCTGTGTATTATGCAGGTACAACCTCAAGAAGTAATGTATCCATTTTCTTGTTTCAGATTAGTAACATATGGTCTTACGGGGCTAACATATTTTTCCCACTGATATATTTAGCCTTTTCGTGGTAGTATATGGCCATACACTTAAAATAGCTTCTGAGGCCTACTTAGATTGTTATAGAAACTGAACATGGTTCTTTTACTTATTTGTTTTTCATTCTTTTGTGTGTATTCATTCTCTTGCATGCTCATGATACTGTAAGAAACTGTTTATGTAAGGACCATTTGTTTATTTTTGAGTGACATTTTTTAAACCTTTATGGCTCCAATATTATGCAATTCACTTAAAGAAAATTATTGAACAGGTTTCTCTATACATTAGTATGATTTGTATTTGATGAATTCTATCTTGAATGATATACTGTCATCAAACAAATATGTATATAGACAAAATCATGTGTGAAAGCTTCTATTTGTTGTAAGAAGATATTGCAGAACCAAAACCTCCCTTTTTTTATAGCTTACCACATCATTATAGTATATACCTTGGTTAATTTGGTTTTACTGATTCATCATGTTTTATTTAATATGTTTTCTTTATTTTATTTAAACGTTCCCAAGGATGCTTTCTTATAAAATGATCAAGTATTGCACATATTGTTTTGAGATAATTCTTTATTTGACCTAAAAAAGTCACGGCTTCCCTTCTTTGGCCTTTTCGATTTGAACTTCCCTATTTGGTCTAAAATCCATTTTTGATTCCTTATTTGACCATTCCGTCACTTTTAACTCCAAAAAGTGTTAAGTGGGAGATGAAATGACCATTTTACCCCTAAGTGTTATTTTTATTTCATTTTGAGCATTTTTTTTCTTTTTTCCTTGTTTGATAATATGATAATTGTACAAAAAATTATGTAAAACCTATGTGTACAGAAATTCGCATAGCAATGTCTACAATTATGATATTATCAAACCATACAAAAAAGGAAAAAAAATAATGATCAAAATGAAATAAATACAATACCAGGGGTAAAATGGTCATTTTATGTCCCACTTAACACTTTTTGGAGTTAAAAGTGACGGAAAGGCCAAATAGGGAATCAAGAATGGATTTGAGGCCATACAGGGAAGTTCAAATCCAAAAGGGCCAAGAAGAGAAGCCGTGACTTTTTTAGGGCCAAATAAGGAATTCTCTCTATTGTTTTTATCTTTGAGTAATTTTCTTTTGTGTTTGATCTTTGTTATTTTAGTCATTGTTAGTGCCACCAACGGTATTCAACTAACATTGGTCCTATGCAACTATGCTAGAGAAGATGCATACAATATGTTGTACATATATGACTTTGACTTGATGAGATAGACTTCAAAGGGAATCAACATTGGTAAATTATCTCTTTCTAGAGGTAGAATTTTTTTTTATTATTATCATCTCATTATCGAGGTACAGCATGGTTCTTATGTTTAACAGATATGAACAGCTTTTGCAGAGTAAGGGATCAGTATTTTAATAATTGTATAGTGTGTCATTAAAACTAGAAATTACCAAGTTGCATTTCAGTTCTGTACTTTGCATTACCAGTTTTTATAGGTACCTTTTTTTTTGTCATTGCTGTTGCATTTCTGATCAAACTAATTGGCGCTGCATTGTTGCTAAGATACGTGAAGGAGTATTGAGGATCCTTCCGCGAATAATTGTTATTTACTTTACGTCGTAGAAAAATATGCAAACTAAAATCACCTCATCCATGAGAATATGAGGTTGGGCTTTCAGATTTTTTAGACAAGTACCGTTCTTATAATGCATGTTGAATATAGGCAGTGATTTTTCCCCCTACTTTGGAGCTATGTATTGTATTTCTGAATTAGCTGTAATATTTCTTAATGTGAAAGATGATTTCTCTTTCTACCGTGCAGAACAGATGTAACTGAGGATCAGTCAGTGAACCCAAATTTGTTGCCTATGATTTCTCAGGTTCCCAGCAATACATTTTGGAAGGCTGCATTCCTTGCAGCTGTACTTAGTCATTGATTTTGAATCATACTTGTGGATGCGTTACCTTTTTTTAGCTACAAATTTTAATTGGTTTCACACAATTTGAATTCCCATGTTAATAGCTAAAAGATCAACCAAAAGGTCACCAGACGCTGTTCCAACAGCCTTCCTGGGTGATCGATTGATAAGGTATGGAGTAGTCTTTTTATTAGAAGCTATATGAAGGAACTCTTTTTTCCATTTATTTTTTCCTGCTAAGTTTTTATCAAACAGCACCCAACGGGTGCCAGACTTCCACTAGTTCTTTATATCTCTGTTTGCTAAAATGCAGTGCTCTGCGCCTGTATTTGTAGACAATGACTTGCTGGATTCGGGGTCCAATGAATGTGCAAGTTCACATTAACTATCCAATTTTAATGTGGGTACAACCAAAAGCAAATATTTAATAATTTCACTATGCGTGAGGCTTAAATAGCCGTAATTTCACGCTACCACAAAAAGGGTCATTAGAGAGAGCTGTTTTTATCTCATAAGCGACGGGATCACAGCCGTCTCTAAATTTACGTCACTGATGTGAAGTCATTAGCGACGGGTAAACAGCCGTCACTAATATTTTATATCAGAGACGGGGAAACAAAACCCGTCACTGTTAGTAATACTGGTAGCGACGGGTAGTGACAGGGAAACCCACATCCGTCAGTGATGGCAATAGAAATAGTGACAAGAAACTAATGCCCATCTCAGATGACAATAGGAACAGTGACAGGAATAAATGCCCATCTCTGATAAGAAACATGAAAATAAAGAAACAATTTTTCCTCACGAACGTCTTTTCCTCGTTACAAGCTCTGGAGCTATTACATTATTTACAATAAATACATCCATTCACATGAACATGTTTATAGAATAATATATATTTTTCACAAGAACTACACAACTACAGCCGGGCACAGGAACATGTTTATAGAATAATATACAGTTTTCACAAGAACTATACATGTTTATAGAATAATATACATTTTTCACAGGAACTATACAGCTATGCAAGTTGTTGAAGTACACGAGTGACCTTCAAATGTGAGTGGTAATGCGAAATGCCTTCACTGAACAAGCTTGTCTTGTGCAGAGAGCCAAGCATGTTTATTCATATCGATCCTAAATTGAGAAAAAGGAAGGTGAAAGAAATAGGGGGGGGGGGGGGGGGGG
>BCLG01000165.1:208136-219867 GCA_001602295.1 Zoysia matrella
CCCCCCCCCCCCCCCCCCAACATCCACTAAGGCAGTCACGATCAACTGATGACAGCAGAGCTTAGGGATACATTCTCGACGAGTTCTTCGGGTTCCTTTGTTATGAAAAATAATAACAGAATGTCAAGCTGACTTATTTATTTTACACATTCACATATTTATGCTTCCATGAGAAGAAGTAATGTGTAGAAAGTTGACCAACAAGTTACATTTTTCACCAGGAAAAGTATAATGTAGTTACTCAGCAATTGCATGTCACAGGAATCTTGTAGTTCACTTTTCATATGTGTTGTAGCTACAATATGAAAAGTTTAAATGGCATCACATACAGTTCACATGCTAATTAAGCAAATAAAGGCTAGATTAAAATATCAGACACGCTTTTCTCCCAGAGATCCATGGTTAGCGACAGGAGGCCAAACACCAACTACCTGCTAGGCACTCTGGATGAGGCCACTATGCACCGTGAACTGCCTCTTCAAGCATGGCCACATGCACAGCCTTCAATCCGTAGCTGCTGCGGTGCGCACAACATGGGAAGATGAATCACAGACCTCTTGGCGAAGCTAACCTTAGCCTGCAAGAACATTGACAGGTACCGTCAGATCAGTGGAGTACACAGCAACAACCCAAACCAGAATCGATGCAAACGCGTCGTGATAGGTTGGGCATGACACAGATTCATTGCCTTACATGGTGCCAGTGGTGACGGCGTCGATGAGGTCGGCGGACATGGGATCCAGCAGTGGGGGCATTGAGATCTGACGCAGGAGGAGAAGGACGTTGCTGGTGACGACCTCAACGAGGCTAGCGGTGACGGCGTCAATGAGGCCGGCGGACATGGGATCCGGCAGCGGGGACGTCGAGATCTGCCGCAGGAGGACAAGGACATGGCTGGTGACGACATCAACGAGGCCGGCGGATATGGGATCCGGGCCGTGCGGCCGAGGCGGCAGATCGGGCGGCAGCGGTGAGAGATCCCGAGAGAGGAAAGGGAAGTGGCGGCTTAGGGTTGTGGGGGGCTCGAAAGTGGCGGCTTAGGGTTGTGGGGGGCTCGCGCGGACGGGCAGACTGAGTAAGGGCGCCGTAGATCTAGATAAGGGAGGCACGGCCGAGGCAGCGGATTTGGCGGCGTCGCGCGAAGTCGGGATGTTGAGACAGGATCTAGTGCCGACCGACGAGCGGAGCTCACACGGATCAGGCGGCGGCGGGGAGAGGAAAAGTGGAGGTTGGAGGGTCGGGCGGCGGCGGGGAGAGGAAAGGGAAGTGGAGACTGAAGTGGTGGGCTTGCGCTTACGGCAATATATTGCAGAACACGGGCCACCGTTTATCCTCACGTACATGAGGGATGGGTGTTCCCGTCTCGTCTCTTATGTGAGCTCATCTGCGAACGGCTGTTAAATAGCCGTCTTTGATATGAGCTCATCAGCGACGGCTGTGAAATAGCTGTCTCTGATGTGGGTTCATCAACGATATCTATTAGACAGCCGTCTTTGATATGAGAACATCAGTGATGGGTGTTTAATAGCCGTCGTTGATGTATCATTAGCGACGGTGTTTTGTGTGGTGTCACTAATGATGGTGTCTCCTTTGGATAAATCTGTGGTAGTGTCAGGATGCTATGAGAGGGCTGCAGATTGATAGAATTTTATAGAATTGGCGTATTTTTGTTAGAGAGTATTCCTTCTGTTCATAAATTCCTTTTATCTAGGAAACTATAAGGCATATTGGTTTAATGAAGTCAATTTTTAAAGTGCTAACCACAATTAATCAAAATAGTTTAGCATACAAGAGTTGCGTCAACAGATTCATATTTCAAATTCCTTCAGCTAATGATATTTTGGAGCAATTGGCAATACCCTGTAAGTTATAAGAATATTAATGCTCAAATTTTAGTTTGGAAGACTTAATATTTTGAAATTCATGTTACAATAATGTATGGAGGTTATATTTATATTAATATGGAATTAACAATAAAATAAAGCACCCTACAGATTCAAATATGGTATGTCACCAATGATTTCCTGCAAGATTTACTAGTTTTTAAGTTTGTTTGCCTTAGAAAACGTAAACTTTGGTAGTGCAGATTTTTTTTCTATGTAGAAGAAAGATGAAATTTGTACGTGGAGTGAGGACCATTAATCCAAAAGGAATCCCTGAGAGAAGCAAGTTATGAAATTCATCGAAAGAAAAAATGAAGTTGAAATAACCTGTTCGATTAGTTAACTAATTCATGAAATTTTTATATGCTTCAGGCTCCATGACAGAGCCTTAGAGGACGTCGCAACACAAGCGCATCATGGGGGGTAAGCATTGGTCTAATTTTTAAGAGCATTTATTTGCTTTGGTGTTTGATTATTAACTAAAAACAGAGTATTAGGGGATAACCTTTCACCAAAATGATGAAACTAGGGAATCTATTTAGCATATTTGAGATCTCAAGCAAAATTACATGTGATACAGTGGTTCATTGATATTGCTCTCATGTGTGGCACGTAATATAGTGGGATATTATGCTTATGCTGGTTTTCCATCAGCTATAAAGTAATTATTTTGAATGCGAGGTGCTATAGCCAATGTTGGATCATTAGCCCTCGTTACAGGGGTCGATTTGCCTAAAAGGACAGCCCGATGCACATAGCTCTTGCTTGTGCAGGGTTTAGGGAAGGAACTAACAACTTTGAATCTTTTTTACATAGCCTTTCGCTAAGGGGTGTGCCTGCCTAAGATGGGTGTATATTATGATAGTGGAAATTAGGGGCGCAACTGAAGATGCTGGCATCAATTGCAGGTTTTAGCCCAATTAGAAAAGTTGGGTATGCTATGTAGGTGTTATTGTGTGGTGAATTAAGCCCCACATGAAGTGTTCAAACAGGTCAGGACTACTACATTTCAAAATTGTGTCGGTAGGACAATAATTTTTACTTTATTTTTTATTCATAGATACATATACAATCAACAAATTTGTAATGTGTGTGTTATATTCAACCTTTGCTCAAACTCTGATCATTCCATTGTAGGGTATTTAATCATAATAGGCTCAGCATAAAAAACTTGGCCTACTGGGTGTAAGACTGCTCTTGAGGCATTGCATTAAGAATAGGAGACCTTGTCACACATGTCGAGAAAATCCTCAAATCCCTGCCCACCCTTACACATGGAACTGTTGCCCTTGTGAGCCTGGGCTGGTCATTAGACATGTGCTTTTGTGTGGGATATAAGTGGATTTTTGTTGCCCTCAGGCTGAAATTTGCTCCCATGGGGAATTGGACTCAAGACGTAAGGGTGCTATTGAGGCACATTAACTGCTAGGCTAATGGCTCTTTTGCTTAATAGACTTGGCATAATTGAGAAATGTTCTTGAATGCTCTGCAACAAAGGAAAACAAAGTCATCTTAGCCTGATGTATTCACCTGTGATCTATTACCCCTATGATTATGTCTACAGAATTACTCTACCTATAATCCTGGAAACGAAAGATGTGGACCTAAAATGACAAATCTGCTTCTGGTTTGCATAGGGCTACCAGAACTAATAACTACACTGGACTTCTAAATTCCATGATCAATTCACCATACCTTCAGATGTGCTATGAGAATGGATGTTGGGAAATAGGTTGACTTCAACTCACCCCACCGTCCAACCCCAAGCAAGTGTAGATATGTCATCCACCAACTGATTTACTTTTTCAGAAATCTAATGGTAGTTATTGGTTCTAGTAGCCCTATGCACACCAAACTGGTGCCTAGTATATGTGGAAAAACAGATTTGTCATTTTATGTCCACAGCTTTCTTTTCTTAGGATTATAAGTAAAGAGTAACTCTGTGGACATAATCATAGGGGTAACATATCACAGGTGAAGAAATGACTTAGCAAGATTACTTTATTTTCTACGGTGTTTGTTGCTGGTCATTTAAGAGTTTTCTCAGTTATTCTAAGCCTATTAAGTGAAAAGGCCTTTAGCATAGTGGTTCAAATGGCTCGGTAGCACCCCTAAGGTTCCTGGGTTCAACTCCTCATGGGAGCGAATATCAGTCTGAGGGAAAAAAAATCCCCTCGTATATCCCACACCAAAGTACTGGTGTAATGGTGGGTAGGATTTTCTCAACCTGCGTGATAAAGTCTCCTTTTCTTATTGTGATGTCGTGGGGGTAGTCTTACACCCTGTAGGTCGAGTTTTTTTTTATGCCAAGCCTATTATGATTAAATATCTTAGGTTCAAGTAGTCAGAGTTTGGGCAAAAAGGTTCAATGTAATACACACATTTCAAATTTGCTTATTGCCAACTCTGTCTAAGAATAAAAAATAAACTAAAATTACTGTCGCATGCTGAGCACCCCAATTTCCTATCATAATATATACCCATCTTGGGCAAGCGCGCCATTATAGTGAAAGGTTATGTACAGAATATCCAAAGTTGTCAGACCCTTCTCTAGTCCCTACACAAGCGAAAGCTATGTGCAGCGAGCTACCTTTTTTTTAGACAAGCTAACCCCTGTAGTGAAGGTTAATGATCCAATATCAGTGTAGCACCTCGTATTCAAAACAATCACTTTATAGCCGAAAGATCGAAGACCAGCATATGCATAACGTCTCAATTCTGCTCCACTTAAAGTAAATGTCAACTTAGAGGTGCAATGGTCACAATAAAAATATGTACATGTTGGCTGTAACCTATGAATCTAAACACTTCAAATGGGACTAATCCCACTACATGACATGTCCACACACGCCATCGATATCAATGAACCACTGCATGGCATGTAATTTTGCTTGAGATCTCAAATATGTCAAATAGATTCCAAAGTTCCATCATTTTGGTGAAAGAATACCCTCCTATTACTCCTTTTTTTAGTTAATAATCAAATGTCAAACCAAATAAATTCTTTTCAAAATCAGACAAATAGTTACCTCCCATGACGTGCTTCTCTTGCGATATCCTCTAGGTCTCTTTGTCATGGAGTTGTAAGTATATAGAAATTTCATGAATTAGTTAACTAACGGAACAACTTAATTCACCTTCATTATTTTTCTTTTGGAAAATTCCATACCTTCCTTTCTTTTCTCAGGGATTCCATACCTTCCTTTCTTCCTTTCTATAAGGCAAACAAACTTTATAAAAAACTAGTAAATCTGACAGGAAATCATTGGCATGTAACCCTTGGTGGCACACCGTATTTGAATCCATACAGTGGATTTATTTGTTGTTAATTCCATATTAATATAAACATAACCTCCATCAGTATTTGAATCCATACAGTGGATTTTTGTGGTTAAAATCTTTTAACGAACGGAAAGTTGCCTTGATATTAGAATGCTTAAGACTTTCTTGTGATGCCACGCATCACCACACCATACACCAATATTTTATAAAATATGTTAACATGTGCTTGGTGGTGTGAGTAAATTAAAATGGGTGGGTGATAGTACAACATGTGTTAGGTGGAGAAGGAAAATTTTTGGTTGGAGGGCAAGGCTTCTAATGGTGTTTTGGTGATATGTGTTAAGCTTCGGTTTAGTCCACCTGCTGTGGATAAGCGCTCGCCTGCATAAAGACCGGTTCGTTGGACCTCAATATAGTGATTTCGTGCAAACACAGAACTTTTTATGGGCAGGACTTACTCTAACTTATTGGCATCTACCGTATGCTCCACTTGGCGGCCAGTAGGGCATCGGGGAACAAGGGTGGACACTCGAGAGGAACATACCTGAGCGATTTGACTTAGAGGAAAAAGAAGTACCTCGGCTCAACGTATCTGAGTCTACAGAGAAAAATGAAGTACCTGAGAACTCAAGGAAAGTGAGTACTTGTGTTAGAGCCCTTGGTTGCTTCCTGAGGTGGGTGTGCAGGGATGGGCGGATAAGGTGGGACTAGCGTTACGTTACTCTTCTGCAAAGAGTGCGTAGCATGTGGAAAAAGTGTACAACCTCTGCAGAGTGTATAATCCTTTCGAATGGTCGTTCTCACGGTATTGGCACACTATTGTTTGGGTTCACAATGATTAGTCTCTCATACCTCCTTGATTATGTGGATGGGTGTAGTGGCCTGTGTTTTGGAAAGTTTCTGAATCGGATATTAGAGGCCAATCCAGTTAAAACTTGGGAACTGACATGAAAGGTTTATTCTCCCCTAGGTCCACCCACTAAAATAATGATGAACAATATTTTGATCTCTTGGTATAAAACCTTCTTCAGTGAACCATGCTGAAAATAAATTTTTGCAAAGGAACCCCCATGCTTTGTCCTTGCTACAGCCAAACCTGCACGTCAAAATATACCCCTGCTTATTGTTAGGGCTTGTTGAGTACTCACCCGTTTGCATTTGCGGTTTTAGCTGAAGGAAGTTTTGTAGAAGACGATGACGTGTTGAGTTTTCGTTCTGCCTCCCAAATTGCTTGTGGATTTGGGTCTTTGTTTTCGTTGTCTGCTTCGCCTCTAGCCAGTTAAACCGTTGTGAATGTTTTAATGCTTATTGTGTTGCCGCTAAAGGTCGGGTATCAGGTATATTATCTTATTCGAATTATGCTTTCGATTATCGTTCTGTTGAAATTGTGCGTATTAGCTATTGATTCAGGGACTGATATATGATGCACAGTGTATCTCAAAAACGAGGTACATCAGCAAGATCATCGCTAGCGAGACGGTCCCTCGTGTGCGAGCACTAAGCAGGGAAATTAACTAGATAGCAAAGGTAGCAATGTTATTTCCTTACTTAATCCATCCAAGAATGTCAGGAACGACTTAAAAAAAACGGAGGGAGTAAGAGGCAAGGTACTTCCCCGGATCTTACATCTATGATGTGAAAGAGAACATCAAACAGCTTGGTGGAGTACATAATAAGCTAAAAATCAATTCTTCTGACAACAGCGTTTTTAAAGCTTCTCTGATTCTATCTAAAAATCAGATCCATGGAGTCCTACCAAAGGGTCTTAATCTACTAGCTCTTTTGTTGTATATAACAATTTGAACCCCATGTTCGTCATTCATTTCAATGTGAACCATTTTTTTTAGTTCTCAGGAGATGAGCATGACATGATATCTTATATTTATATATTTTGGTTTTTCACAGTAAAGTATTTCTCTCGTTGAGAATGTAACCCAATGTTAGTTATAGCTCCTTGGTAATATCCTACGGTCCTAGGATTGGCCAAGCGCTTGAATAGCTACAAAGAAAAAGAGCTCAGGTACAAATCCATGGAATGTCTAGTTTCTTGCTTTTCGATCATCAGTGTTGATCTCTTACAATTTTTACAAGTCAGGAAGATGGACAGCAGGGCAGCGCCCACTACCAGTTTCTGCGTCCAGAACTCATGCCGTTTGGATCGATTACCTTTGGCCCATCACATCCGGGCCGTTCCAACTTGCAGCTTCATTTTGCCGTCGACGTCGAGGCTGGACTCTGGAGTGGAACCCCTTGCGTGCGTGCCCGCACGGAGTGGCAGAAGGGAGAAAAAGCACGGAAGGGCTGATGTGCACCCGTCCTATCCACATGGTATTGAGCTTTGTACGATTCATCTTTCCTGCGCTGAACAGAACAGTGCCCGGCGCCGTGCTTGCCATTGCCACCCGGTGCGTACGCCACTGCGGAAACGAAAAGGAAACCCGTGGCGGAAGCAAGGCACACCGACGCGCGCAGCCGACCGATCTGCCGTCGTCCCCGGATGGCAGCAGCGTGCCGTGCCTTGCGTGCAGACCTGGCACGGCGCCGGGCCGTCCGCGCCTGCATGATTCCCATCGCGAGAAAGGAAGAAAGAAGGGAAGGAATCGCGACGCGCCGTGAGCCCGTGACAGCATCCTACATGCAGACGCTGCCAAGCGAAAAGGTAAGTAGGCTCTCCCGGAGCGTTGGACCCCAGCTGCGGCACCATCAGCACAGGGACGCGCGAGCTTTCGTTCCGCGAACATCCTCGTGCCGTGCCGCGCCGCGCCGACGATAAGTCGACGACGATCCGCGCGAGGCTGGGACACGGGCGCTGCGGCCGGGCAGGCGACGTTCGCGGAAAGCACGTGGACGGCCATGTGCGCTGCTGCCACTCCGCCCGCTTCCCGCGGGCAAAAGGACAAGGGGCCGAGTTCCGCCCACGACTCCACGAGCTGGCGAGCTCCACATCCCTCTGCTCCGTCGCATTCCCGCTCATCCTGGTGAGTGGTGAGTGGTTAATCCAGCGGCCAAGCAGGAGTGAAAACGAAAGGGAGTACTCCTACGTGATCCAGGCTATGCGGAGCAACGGCGCCCCAGGAGAGCGCCGGTGACAGACAGGCGCCTTTTCGATCTCGTGCTAAAAAAGCCTACCGATCTGATCCCTCGAACGGGACCCCGGATTCTTTACCACCACGAGCAGTACGGCCACGACAGCTGTTTCCTCTCTCGCTCTTTTAAATTGCCCCTTTCTCTCTCTCTTTTCTCTCTCTTTCGGTCCCTACTCCCTTCGAGAGAAAATGTTTTTTTTCCCCTAGCAAATCCTAGGACCGGGCAGAGTTTTCGTTCCCTTCCTCCCCGTACAAACAGTCGCGTTTTCCCGGCGCTGCGCAGGGCACTGCGGCACCAAGGCTAGAGAATTTTCTTTCCCGTATATATTTTTTTTAGAAATTAAACTGATTTTTATAAAATTGTTACGTTTCAAACAGAATCCAAATTTTCATTAAAAAAGGTACGAACAATCTTTATGCTCTGTTTGTACCACAATAATTTCATAAAAAACTCATAATTTTTTTCATAGAAATCAATTTGTTTTTCAATAAAAAGAATTTTTTTTCGCATTTCAAAGAGATCCTTAGTTGGCAAAGGGAAAAAAAACTCTAAAATAGCGTTTGGATATATGAAAATTGGAGGTGAAAACGAAATTGAAAATTAAAATAAAAGATATAAACCATTTTCACACGTATTGGTGATAAAAAGTTTCGATTCATGGATTCTTTTAAAAAATAAATCATCTTTTATTAAAATTGAGTTTAAAATGAATATGAATTTAGCTCAGAACCTAGTTCGACCTTTTCTATATTTAAGTTTTTTTATTCATTTTCAGACATATTCACACATCCTATTAAATCTCACCTTATTCATCCTACCCACGCATTGTTTCCGATTAGTCAAACACCACCTAATGTTTATCGGAAAGCCTCGCTCGCAACACAAAGATTATTTGCCACTGGCGAGCGCCACAGATTGCACCATTGTTTTCGAGACCCCTGACCTCGGAAGGCCCGACTGAAAATCCGCCCAAAACACCGCAGGAGGGAAGACCCAGACCATTGTTTGACTGGTCAACGTCACCGTCCGTGTGGTTTACGAGGGGCCCGAGGGGGCGTAAAAACGAACCCACCGATCCTGCGAATATTTCGCTCGCAAGAATTTATTACTCCTACTTCTCTGCCACGTACCACCACACATCCCTGGCCCCGCGTGGGCCCCGCGTACGTATTTCCTTTTTTCCCCTCCACCCTGCAGCGGTGAAAACCGTCGGCCGATCCTGGCCGTCCGGTGACCCGACCAGGCGCATCCAGCCCCACCCAAGCATGGCCCCACCAGCCTCGGTTAACTCTGGCCGCGCCCATCAGCAGCTGCGCTGTCGTATCACTGCCTCTCCCCTCCAGTGTGTCAGCTCCGCCGCTCCGCTCTGCTCAGCTCGAGTCCACTAGCCCCTGCTCCTTGCTCCTGCTCGCTTCCTCGGCGGCGGCGGCGGCCGGCGACATCCCGCGGCCCCGGATTCCGAGGAACCCTTCTCTGAGGCGCGCGGACCCTTTGCGTCGCGAGCTGGGCGGCCGCGTTCCCTCCGTCGGCTCCGCGTGATCTGGTGAGCGCGTCTTTGCTCTACTATTCCCCGCGGTGGAACTGGTCGTGGGGTGGCGCTGTAGGCCGGGATCTGGCGAGGTGGTGCGTAATGCGGTGGTGCGGACGTGGGTTGGTTTCCGGTGGGGCCGGACGGCGGGAGGCGGACTTCACCATGATCTGCTCTTGTATGGTGCTGGGCTTTGATCTGCTGAAGAGGAAAGTTGAAAGCTCCGTGAGTAGATCGCGATGTTTCGGACGCTCTCTTGTCCGGTCAAATGTGGTCAAACACATTTGACATTTCTTGGGTTGCCGGAGGAAAGTTGCCTTGCGTTCTGGGTTTAAGATAAATCTAGATGTACATAGAATCCTTTATAAAGTTTACTACTGGAGTAGGTGTCTCGACTGTCTTAATAGCGGCAATGATTGGGTATCTTGGTGTGAGTAGGGCCATGGATGCGGGCTCAGTTATTATTATAAGCTGCTGCTAATTAGGAGATAACTTTGTTAATGAGACATAAAGAACAAGAATGACAGGCCTTGATGCTTCGCTTGTGATGTGTAGCTGATTTGTTACCTATTTTAGACTGTCATGATTATTGGGACGGCTGATGCTGGTTTAGGTGTTTTTTTTTCCGGACTATATTGGTTTAGGTGTTATGCCACAAATTTGATTATGATGCTATGATTCTCTCTAAGTGGTGCTGCTTCCTTACATACAGGTTGCTGTTGTCCGTGATGGCCAGTGATGTAACATGTGGATCCTTGCTTGAAAAACTACAGGTATGTGCTTGAACTTGTGCTTTCCGAGTTGCAATGATGTTGTACTTATAACATTTGCAGCTAATGACGGTACTGATATGTCAACTGTAGTTGGTATGGAATGAAGTTGGTGAGAGTGAGGAAGACCGTGACAGGGTCCTGTATGAGCTAGATCAGGAGTGCCTGGATGTTTACAAGCGGAAACTGGACCAGGCCACTAACTCTAGGGATCTCCTGATCCAGGCACTTGATGACTCAAAGATTGAGCTTGCAAGGCTTCTTTCTGCACTGGGAGAAAAAGCCATTGCAAGAACCGTAAGTGGATATATTTTTATATTTTGATTTCTACCTAGATTAACTATACTCCAAGGCACGCTGTTGTGAAAATCATAAGAGCAAGTATTGTTATATTTCTATGCATGACATTTATTATTTAATCACGTGTGTTTGTCTATTTAGTGAAAATTCATACCGATTTATATATTTTGAAATGTCCTCTACATAAAATGTTTATTAACACCTGTTATGCCAAATTTGTGACTCTTTGCTGGCTACTTGTAATATGTAGTGGAAGTCTCAACCTGCAGTATGTTGTTTGTAGGACATCTAATGTTAAATCAGATGCCATATCATGTGTCGATCAAATGCTTAGATATAATCTGCTTTGTGATGGAATAAGTCTAGTGCTTTATGCTTTGTGCTTTTCAGCTTTTCGCTTTAGCATCTTAGACTAGCTTTTCAGCTTTATGTTTTAGCATCTTAGACTAGCTTTTCAGCTTTCGCTTTAGCATCTTAGCATATGTTTGGCTGCCCACCAAACCTATATATATATGTATCCTCAACCCCTTAAGTTGGTCATGGCATTGTAGTGAGTAAGAAATATGGAGAGAGTTACCCCCAACACTAAGTGTCATCCAACACAATGCGAGTGTTGCGCCTAATAATTGGCATCAGAGCCGTATGGTCCTGTGATCTATCCAATCCCACCCGTGATTCTCTCCAGTGGAGACGTCGGTCTCCCTGCTCGACTCCCTTCCCCGTTGGTCCCTGTGCTCTACCGGCAGCTAGCGACTCGGCGGCTTCTTCCCAGTGCAGTATCAACCTCCGCGACTCTTCCCCGCTAGCGGCGTGCCATGTCCGCAGGAGGCTCTCACCGCTCGGTCCCCTCGAGCGTGCGACGTCGGCAGGAGGCCGACCTC
>BCLG01000165.1:221251-248258 GCA_001602295.1 Zoysia matrella
GGAGGCGCCCAGGGCGGCGCCGCCGACGAGCGCAGGGCGGCACGAGACGACATATGCCGCAACTGTGGCAAGCCTGGCCATTGGGCCAGGGATTGTCGACAGCCGAGGCGCGGCCAGGCTCACGTCGCACAGGTTGAGGAGGAGGATCCGGCTCTGCTCCTAGCACACGGGAGCATCGAGCTACCTCCAGCAGCATCGGCCGCAACAGCTCTCCTCAACCTCGACGAGCCGAGTGCACACGCTTTCCTCGGTGACGGCTCCAGCGACGACAAGATCGACGGCTGGTTCCTCGACAGTGGTGCCACTCACCATATGACGGGTCGCAGGGAGTTCTTCTCCGACCTGAACGTCGACGTGCGCGGCTCTGTCAAGTTTGGCGACTCTTCGGCTGTGGACATCAGGGGCATTGGCTCCATTGTTCTCGTCGCCAAGACTGGCGAACACCGACTCCTCACTGGAGTCTTCTTCATCCTCACCCTAAGGAACTCCATCATCAGCCTGGGCCAACTGAATGAGAATGGCTCGCACGTGGAGATCAAGGCTGGAATCATGAGGATCTGGGACCGCCATCGTCGCCTTCTTGCCAAGGTAAACAGAGGCATCAATCGCCTCTACGTCCTCAATGTGCAGGTGGCGCAGCCCATGTGTCTCGCAGCCCGCTGCGATGACAACACTTGGCTGTGGCACGAGCGCTTTGGACACTTCAACTTTGAGGCCCTGAAGCAGCTTGTCGACAAGGAGATGGTGCAGGACATGCCGCGGGTCGAGCATGTGGAGCAGCTCTGCGATACCTGCGTCCTCACCAAGCAGCGGCGACTCCCGTTCCCTCGTTAGTCGAGTTTTCGTGCCAAGAAAAAGCTGGAGCTGGTGCACGGCGACCTCTGCGGTCCCGTGACACCGGCCACACCTGGAGGCTGGCGCTACTTTCTGCTACTCGTCGACGACGTGTCTCGCTATATGTGGGCATACCTCCTCGACACTAAGGCGGCAGCAGCTGAGGCTATCAAGTGTCAGCTGGCTACGGCAGAGAAGGAGTGCGGCTGCAAGCTTCAAGTGCTACGCACTGACAACGGCGGCGAATTCACGGCGGCTGAGTTCGCGTCGTACTGCGCTGACGAGGGGATTCAGCGCCACTACTCTGCGCCGTACAGCCCGCAGCAGAACGGCGTCGTCGAACGGCGCAACCAGACGGTGGTGGGGATGGCCCGAGCCCTCCTCAAGCAGAGGGGGATGCTGGCCATCTTCTGGGGAGAGGCGGTGGTGACAGCCGTCTACATCCTCAACCGCTCGCCCATCAAGACGCTCGGCGGCAAGACGCCGTACGAGGCTTGGCATGGACGCAAGCCGGCGGTTGCCCACCTACGCGTCTTCGGCTGCCTCGCGTTCGTCAAAGAGCTTGGCCACGTCGGCAAGCTCGACGACAGGAGCACTCCGGGAGTGTTCATCGGCTACGCGGAGGGCACGAAGGCTTACCGCATCCTGGACCCGAAGACACAGCGTGTGCGCACGGCGCGCGACATTGTGTTCGACGAAGGGCGAGGTTGGGCGTGGGGTAAGATGGTGGTCGACGGCTTGACTCCGGCGTACGACGACTTCACCGTCGAGTACGTCCATTTCGAGGGAGCTGGGGGAGTGGGCAACTCTTCTTCGCCAAGCGCGCCTACCCCAGTCTTCGAGCCTCCACCGACTCCAACGACTGACGTCGGCTGCGATGAGTTCCCCACCGCCACCACCACAGCCAGCCAAGCCACGCTCTCCGGCGCCGACAGCTTCTCCTTCAGGCACGTCTACACCAGCACCTGCTCATGTCGAGCACAACCCGGTGGAGTTCGCTACTCCGCTCCCTCACGACGAGGAGCGTGTCGACGCGTACCACGACGGTGAGCCGTTGAGGTATCGCACGATGGAGGACCTTATCGGCGACGCACCGGTGCCGGGACTAGTGCCTCACGACCTGGAGGCACAGTTGCATCTTGCATGCGACAACGGCGAGCCTCGCTCCTTCGCTGAGGCTGCGGGACACGCGGCATGGCGCGCCGCGATGAAGCTCGAGATGGATGCGGTTGAGAAGAACCGCACTTGAGAACTCGCTGACCTTCCTTCTGGACATCGCGCGATCACCCTTAAGTGGGTGTTCAAGCTGAAGAAGGATGAGGTCGGTGTCATCGTCAAGCACAAGGCTTGCTTGGTGGCACGCGGGTTTGTGCAGCAGGAGAGGATCGACTTCGACGATGCCTTCGCTCCCGTTGCACGGATGGAGTCCGTGCGTCTCCTTGCGCTGGCTACCCAGGAGGGCTGGCGCGTCCACCACATGGATGTCAAGTCGGCGTTTCTCCCCGGCGACTTGAAGGAGGTCTACGTGCACCAGCCGCCGGGATTTGTCATCCCCGGCAAGGAGGGCAAGGTGCTACGCCTGCGCAAGGCACTCTACGGCTTGCGGCAGGCACCACGGGCGTGGAACGCCAAGCTGTATTCCACGCTGAAGGGGATGAGTTTCGAGCAAAGCCCGCACGAGGCGGCCATCTACCGGAGAGGCAACGGCGGCAATGCCCTGCTGGTGGGTGTCTACGTCGACGACTTGGTGATCACGGGCACCAAGGATGCGGAGGTGGCAGCGTTCAAAGAGGAGATGAAGGCCACTTTCCAGATGAGTGACTTGGGACCTCTCTTTCTACTTCTTGGGGATCGAGGTGCATTAAGACGACTCCGGCATCACACTTCGTCAAACCGCCTACGCCAAGCGCATCGTTGAGCTAGCTGAGCTCACCGACTGCAATCCAGCTCTCACTTCGATGGAGGAGAGGTTGAAGCTCAACCGTGACAGCACGACAGAGGAGGTGGATGCCACGCAGTACCGGCGCTTTGTGGGAAGCCTTCGCTACCTCGCCCACACGCGGCCGGACTTGGCGTTTTCCGTCGGCTACGTCAGTCGGTTCATACAGCGACCGACGACGGAACACCAGTAGACCGTCAAAAGGATCATCCGCTATGTTGCGGGGACTATTGACCACGGCCTCCACTACCCGAGGTGTCCTGGGGCGGCACATTTCATCGGGTATAGCGACAGTGACCACGCTGGCGACATCGACACCAGCAAGAGCACGAGCGGGATGCTCTTCTTCCTCGGCAAGTGCCTTGTTAGCTGGCAGTCGGTCAAGCAGCAGGTGGTGGCCTTGTCTAGCTGCGAGGCTGAGTACATAGCGGCTTTCACCGCTTCAACTCAGGCGCTCTGGCTCGCTCGACTGCTTAGTGATCTCCTTGGCAGAGACACTGAAGCAGTGGAGCTCAGGGTGGACAGCAAGTCCGCTCTGGCTTTGGCAAAGAACCCTGTTTTCCACGAGCGCAGCAAGCACATCAGAGTGAAGTACCACTTCATCCGAGGCTGCTTGGAGGAAGGGAGCGTCAGGGCTAAGCTACATCAACACCAAGGACCAACTTGCTGATCTTCTCACCAAGTCTCTTGGTAGGATCAAGTTTCATGAGCTTCGCGCCAGGATTGGGATGATTCAAATCTCTCAGAAGACGACGCACAAGATTTAGGAGGAGAATGATGGAATAAGTCTAGTGCTTTATGCTTTGTGCTTTTCAGCTTTTCGCTTTAGCATTTTAGACTAGTTTTTCAACTTTATGCTTTAGTATCTTAGACTAGCTTTTCAGCTTTCGCTTTAGCATCTTAGACTAGCATCTTAGCATATGCTTGGCTGCTCACCAAGTCTATATATATGTATCCCCAACTCCTTAGGTTAGTCATGGCATTGTAGTGTGTAAGAAATATGGAGAGAGTTACCCCCAACACTAAGTGTCATCCAACACAATGCGAGTGTTGCGCCTAACACTTTGAGTGTAACCAACTTTTGCAGCCTGAGAAGACATCGGGAACCATCAAGCAGCAGCTAGCTGCTATAGCACCAACACTTGAGCAGTTGACTAAAAAGAAAAACGAAAGAAAAAGGGAGTTTATTAATGTACAGTCACAAATTGATCAAATATGCGGTGAAATCGCTGGTACCATAGAGGTGGGTGAGCAGGTGACAACGCCCCAAGTCAATGAGGATGATTTGACACTCGAGAGGCTTGAAGAATTTCGGTCTCAGCTCCAGGAGCTTGAGAAAGAAAAGGTACGTTTTTTATATTCTCCCTTCATATTTGTTATGATGCTTCATAGTTTTACTATTCCTTTTTTTTTATATATTCTCCCTTTATTTTTGTTGATGGTATATGCTTTGATTTTTTATTTGCAGAGCAACAGGTTAGAGAAGGTTCTTGAGTATGTAAGCATGGTGCATGATCTCTGTACTGTCCTGGGGATGGATTTCCTCAGTACAGTGACTGAAGTTCATCCCAGTTTGGATGACTCAATTGATGACAACTGTAAGAGCATTAGTAATGATACATTGTCAAAACTTGACGAGACAGTAGCCACACTTAATGAAGATAAGAAGTTGAGGCTAAGCAAGGTAAATGCATTCATCTTAGACCCTTACTCTCTTCTTGCAGCTCAATCTCACTGTTGGTTCAATTATGTTCTCAGCTTCAAGAGCTTGCTGGTCAACTCTATGATCTCTGGGATCTCATGGATGCCCCTAAGGAAGAAAGGCGCATGTTTGATCATGTCACTTGCAACAGATCAGCATCCGTGGATGAAGTCACTGCACCTGGAGCCCTTGCTCTAGAGTTGATTGAGCAGGTGAGCTTAAGTTGTGAATTACTTGGTAGGATTACTTACAAAATTTTCCTTTCCTTTTTGACATTTACCTTGCCAATTATTCAGGCTGAAGTTGAGGTACAAAGGCTAGACCAGCTAAAATACAGCAAGATGAAAGAAATAGCTTTCAAGAAGCAAACTGAGTTGGAAGATATTTATGCTGGTGCTCACATTGTAATCGACACAGCTGCTGCCCATGAGAAAATATTGGCACTGATTGAGGCTGGGAACATAGAACCTTCAGAACTTATTGCTGATATGGATGGCCAGATAGCAAAAGCAAAGGAAGAAGCATTGAGTAGAAAAGATATACTTGATAAAGTTGAAAGATGGATGTCTGCATGCGAAGAAGAAAGCTGGCTTGAAGATTACAACCGGGTATGTTAGTGATAGGCTTTACTCCTTTTCACGTATCTCGGGACCATCTATGTGACACGCAAGTATGCTATGTTTTGGAATAGATTCTCACCACAAACAAAAATCTATCTGCAGGATGACAACAGGTACAACTCAAGCCGAGGTGCCCACCTGAACCTTAAACGTGCAGAAAAAGCTCGTGTTCTTGTTAACAAAATTCCTGGTACATGTTCAAACTTTAAACTACAGCAGTGATTAGCATGACCCTGACCTTCGAATATTTTATGCCTTGCAAGATCTTTATTTGTTCATGGGCTTAATACATTTCGTTACATCCATTGCTGATGTAATGACTGCTTTCTTTTTAGCACTTGTGGAAACTCTGGTGGCCAAGACCAGGGCATGGGAGGAAAACCGTGGCCAGTCCTTTATGTATGATGGTGTACCTCTTCTAGCAATGTTGGATGAGTATGTTATGCTCAGGCAGGAAAGGGAAGAAGAGAAGAAAAGAATGCGGGTAATTGCCACATGCTAGTTAAATCTGGAAGCCATATATCCACATTTATGCATTGCCCGATTGGACCTACATTGTTTTATGTCCACCAATTTGTCATTTTTGCCATTCTTCATATCTTACTCATTTTGATGGCCTTGTTACACCTAAATGTAACTAGGGTGTGAAGTCAGTAGAGTACAAATATTGTTTCAGGTTGGTGTTTGGCCACTGAATTGACTGAACTCTATTGTTGTGTCTTGATATACCAGGAACAAAAACGCTACATGGAGCAGCAACTCCACACCGATCATGAAGGGCCATTTGGCTCACGAGTCACCGTGAGCCCAAACAGACCTGTCAGTTCAAAGAAGGCACTAGGCTCAAAGTCCAATGGCAGTAATGGCACTCCTCCGAACAGAAGACTATCAGTCAGCGGTATCCAGAATGGGGGCCACGGCACCAAATCATCGGGAGGGAAGGATAACAATAAAGACACTGCCAAGACAGCATCTCCAGTGAAAGTAAACGCAGCTGTATCTCCTGTGAATGCGAATGCAGCTTTGGCTCCTAAGGAAGATGCGACCTCCAACATCTCCGGCTCCGATCCGGCTCCAAGTACACCATGATTTTTAACCTACAAGTGTGATATATTTAGATGTAAGGAACCTTTTTTTTTCTGTTATTCTTCATTGGTTTGTGGTAATATATTGTAGTAATTCCTTTGTAGCGAAGAGTAATTATGGCGTCCAGCCTTAAGCTGCTTTGCCAGGATTGTCCACTTCTGGTGTAAGCAGTGTCCCTGTTTTGATTTAGTTTGCCATGCCAACCTATTTCTATGTTTCAGTCGGTGTAGTATAGTCTATGTACTGGGCTGTATTATAATTAACCGGTCTGCTAGATGTATCAGTAGAAGTTCCTCTTGTGTACTTGCTGAGTTCTCTGCCTCCTATTAACACAGCTTATATTGCATTTTCTTCGACCCTGAGTGTGTATATGCTTTCAGGTGGTAACATAAATGCGCCTTGGTAAAATGACATACGGCAATAGGCGTGTTGCCTTCACTTTACTTTTGAGCTTGAGAACTAGTAGTGTGTGAATATTTGCCCCTGCACGGTGACGTGATAGTTTCCTTAAAATTACTCAAGTTAGAGATTTTCTTTTGAGGTTTTGCTTTTGACTCCTTTGAAACATGGAGTTGGATATGAATCGTATATGAATTTTAAAGAATTAGTTAAATTTTACAATAAAATGTACTCTCTGTTTTAAATTACAAGTTACTCTAGATTTTTTAAATTTTCTCAAATAATAAGTCCTTAGATATCTTTTTTTTCTTTATAATATATCTTCACTTTATTTTTCTCCTCCCTTTTTAGAACATTTCACTTTTATCATTTTTTAATTTTCGTGTTCGGATCTAAAATAACTTGTACTCGCTTTGTTCTTTAATTATTGTTGTCGTTGATTTTTAACTTTAATTTTAACTATTTATTTTATTCAAAAAAGTTTGATGAATATTATATATTTTGTTATAATTTATTTTATTATTAAAGATATTTTAGTAACATCTTATAATTTTATAAATTTGAATTTATTTTTTGAAAAAGACGAATGGTCAAAGTTGAAATTAAAAGCAACAACAATTAAAAAAACGGAGCGACGACGGAACGTGAAGAGAAGAGAGCAGTAAACAGGAAAGGCGCTTGTAAGCGATTTTTTGGCAAGCCCCGTCGGTGCCAAGGGGGGGCGGGTTGTGGGGGAGCCTTCTAAATTATATATATTATGATCAAATACGTTGGTTAAACACGAGATGAACGTTGACATATATCGAACTTTCGGCATGCCACGTGTCAAAGGTCATTTCGAGCTGTCAACTAAAGATATTCGATCATATTGCATAGAATTCTGGTATTTCTCGATATGCATTTCAATACCAAGATTAATATGTATATCACTAAACCATATTTGTAACCACCATCATCACAATACATAGGTAGAGAGCAAATTTCAGAGTTGCATTACAAATTTTTTTAACTTCAATATTTACAACAAAATAAAGGTTTTGAGCTCAACAAGGCTCTATGGTCAGCAACATGAACAAGAGCATAACTAGATAAAGTGTGTGGCTCTTGCTCAAGAGAACAACGCAGCGGAAAAACTACCAAAAGACTTAGGTGCCCCGCCTTTAAGCACCACCTACTCCTCTCTATCACAGTTACCGGCAGGATAGAAGTACCCAAACACGTACTCGTTCTCACCTGCAAAACTTAACAAACAGTATTTTGAGTACGAGGGTACTCAGCAAGACTTACACCACTAAATCTATTCAAAGAGTGTGTAATTTGGCAACGGACAAGAATAAGCCATATGATAACTTTTTTGCATAAAAACATTAGCTTGCATAGTAAATAAATTATAAACTTTAACATAAGTGTTAACATAAGTGAAGCTATGAGAGCGACACTATCATACCAACGATAAGGAATATAAGTAAAGGTTTATAGCTCACATATCTCAACATCAACCTAACCACAACTAGAGAAATTATACCATGAAATTGCTGCTGTACCAAAGGCATGATCATAACCAAAACCGTGGCAATTCGAATTATTTTTACACCTTGCAAGGGAGTACATCTTTACCCACGTCACATGACCACCCGTCGTTGGAAGTAGGTAGTGATTCAGTGTGACAACGCTTTACAAATACGCCTCAGCCATTTGAACAGACGTTTGGTCCAGCAAACTCGCAAACCAAATGGTCGCAGCTAGATATGGAAGAAAGCTTACCGTACCATTAAATCGGGTATGTGGAAGTACAAAGTGAGCCAAAAGACAAGGAATATTCCATCAGGCAATTCCCCTTAAACCAAGGACATTTACATCCATTTTTTAAGAGCATGGTCAATTGTTCTCAAGTAACCAACCTATGTCGCGCGAACAATGGTGACCTTTCACTATTTGACTTCTACCATTTAAGTTGGAGCGACACTAAGCAATATCGATAAAAACCCAACTTTCAAACTTACCCCACTCATCAGCATGGTTTGGTGATAACAAAATACAAGGAAAGTAATACAGCAAATGGGGTTTCAACAACATTGCCTAATATCCAAGTAATGCAATCATATTACTTGACTCAATATAACCATTTACATGACTCATCCAAAAAGAGATTAAAGTATGCAGGATGCTTGCCTTGAGTTGCAAGTTCTACACTCTCAAACGATGGCTCCGCTGCACCTTCCGGACCAACGACGTCACCCTCCGGTTGCTCGCCTTTTAAACAGCAGAAGATGCACCGAATAAATGACATGTCAATGATATGAAATGCGGTGTAAATGCCATGAGATTTGGTAGACATGAAGTGCAATGAGTTATAATTGCAATGCAAAAAGAATGACTCGAATTGATTAAGATTTGCATAAGATATGGGCAAAACAGTGCAATTGGTACATAATGTAAAACTGATCTCGTTGTCAACTTTGAAGCCATGAATAAATTTTTTGGGTGGGGTTTAGGGACTCCTCATATTTTTCTCTTGTAGAAAACAAATAGTTGAACCTAATGAAGCATATTTTACTAGATTTGGAGCTTGGATGATTTTGCTATGGATTTTACAAGATGGCTAAGTGGCACTGTTCCAGGGAGATTGGAAAGAACAGGGATGATTTGATTCGTGATGAAAAGTGATGTTAGCAAGAAAAAGAAAGGTACTAAGAGTTAACAATCTTGGGACTTCATTTGTGGTGCTAAAACTGACATGCATCAACGTAGGTTAAGAAATCATAAAAATTGTGGGATTTAGCTATGGATGAACTTTCACAAATGTAGCTCAATCAACTAAGACAACGGGAAATAGAGGTGGGGAAGAGCTTCACCTCGAAGATTAAAAGCTTGAAGAGGTGCTTGACGAGGAGGAAAAAGCTCCGGATACAGTTCTTGACCTTGAGGTCATCAAGGGTGGAGTTCACCCGATTTGAGTAGGAAGAAAAAGGGGATGGCAAGCTCCGCCCTTGAGGAAGTTTGGGGAGGCCGTGGAGGAGCTTGAGGTGGCCTTCTTCTTCGAATTTCAGCGATGGAGACAACGAGAATCGCATTCTTTCTTGCAACCCAGGTGGAGAGGGCAACAATGGAGGGAGAGAGAGAAAAGTGGTGAAATCCGGCCGGTTTTGGGGTGGGGATGGACGGGAAACTCGACGGCGTCGAAAGAGGGAGGCTGTGGGCAGCGAGTGGAGGTCCTCACGGAGGCCAACGGCATGGAAACAGGGCAAAGAGAGGGTGCCCCACCATGGGACACGCGTCCTCTTTTCTCTGCTGGCTGTCTGGAGAAGGAAGAAGCAAAGGAAGACAATGACAGGTGGGGTCGCGACGTTTCACATTTTTCTCGAATTTTCTCGGGCTTAACTTATGTCTCCTCTTTGAATGTAAATCTGACACTGTTATCGGCCACAGAAATTTTCGATGATTTTTCTGCTGATAGAACAGAGAAAGATGAACCAACTCCAACTTGAATCACATCAAATGGATCAGTAGAATTCAAGTTAAAATTCGTCAAAGTTGACAGATTTCAATAATTGGTGAATTATTGAGGCATCAAGACAAAACCTAAAAACTCCGTAAAAATCATGTAAAATCAAGGGAGCAAGAGTAGTCATTTCAGAATTTTTTATTTTACCAAGTTGTATTCAAAATTTTAGAGTTGCATCACAACCATGGGGTTTAAATTGATTCGAATTCGAATTTCAAATTTGAAATGCTATGATTATGCAATGCTTGTACTATATGATGCTCATGATAATGATTTATGCATGCTAACTTGTCATTAGGAAGATAGCATGTTACAGGGCTCCCGCGCCGTGCGTTCACTGCAGTCCGTGAGAATGCGGTGTAAAACAAGCAAGTGCTGCTCTTATTTGGGCTGCAAGCTATTTAGGCCCATCCGACACTGGAGATAAGATGTGGATTTTGGCATTTTGCTTAAGAAATGCAGTTCGAACTGTTGAAATGATTGGTGCACAGTATATGGAAAAGGCATATGTGTGACATTATTATTATTAGGTATAAATAATTTCCACAGATAAGATAGGGTTAAGAGACCATTATTGTCGTATTTTAGATTAAGCTTGTGCTATGATGATTAGAATTCTTCGCACCTGTTCATCGCTTATATCTATGGTCTCCTTTGGAATGTATTAGAAATTTTACAGAAATTATATATATAGAAATCCCTTGAGTTTCAAAGAAAAACAGACAAGATAAAAAAAATCTTGCAGTCCACAAGATTAACATTTACTAAACATTTATCCAATTATTGTTTCTCTTAATGAATTTTATACCATATCAACAATTTATCAAAACTAATTTGACAATTTCAATGTGTAATAATAGTTACGATCTCATGTCCATCCTCGCTTTTTTTTAAGTTTAGCTTTGAATTAAGAAGTAAAAATATTGTGTTGCACAGAAAATGAAGAGTGAAATTGAGATAGATATATATTGATACTAGTAATTGATAAATATTGTATTGTAAATAAAGTGAGACTAACAAAGTAGACTAGAATGACAATATTTTAAAATAAAGTAGGTACCGTACTCATTATGTTCTTAAATCATTGTCATTATGACATTTTATTTTTGAACTAGAGTTCTTATCCTATCGAAAATATTTTTTAGGAATGAAGGAAGTAATAACTTTATTATTAATAGTTTCTTCTTAAAGTACAGTAATGTATTGCCGTGAAGGACTGATTTTTGAGTGGACATTCAAATAGTAGTACTTCATCCGTTCAAAATTATAAGTCATTCTACTAGCATTTAAATTTTGCTCTCCAATACATCTTTCCCTCTTAGCCACTTAGCCGAGCGGCCATTCAGCTGGTCCCGTCACTCGATCGAATCGGCTACTCGGTGGAGTGGCATCTACCGGGCGCAGAAGCTTCTTCCGGCGGCGAGAGCTCGTGTGGTTCATCAGTGGGTGAGCGCCCCTGTAAGCTTCATGACCTTTGAAGTCCTTTAAAAGGTATGAATTGATTTTGGTGATTGAATAAACAGCCATAGGTAACGGTTGTGTTGTAGGTACCACCCCGCTAATTCTACAATAATATGGTGGGCTTCCTCGGTGAATGACAAGGACAAACCTTAGAAGAGGAGTTGCCGGGCTTCAGAAGACCAAGGCTAAGGACTAGCTAGAGAGTCCATAGAAACGATGGTACTATTAAGGGGGTAAAGTCATTTGTCTCCTGTCATATAAGTGTTAGAGGGTGTGAATGCTGCTGAGATCCTCAGAAAGCACTAAAGATGACAAAGGAAGCGAAGTCGAAGACCTGAGCTCAAGAACCAGCTGAAGACTCAGTCACCGGACAGTCCGGTGAGCCCTGAAGGAGCCAGTCCAGAGAGAGGTACTCTCTGGAGTCGTCATGTAGCAGCCATCAGACTGTACGTCAGTGCATTGACCAGACAGTTCGGTGAGCTAGAAGCTGAAGTCCAGTGAAGATGTCTTTGGGAGTCTAAAAGTGAAAGTCACCAGACAGTCCATTGAAGATATCCACCGGACAGTCCGGTGTTCTATAGAATAGATTTCAGAGAGGGCGTTTCTCTGACCGAGGAGGAAGAAGAGTCACAAGACAGTCCGGTGGTCCAGTCACCGGACAGGTCGGTGATTACATAAAGCAGTCAGCTTATGACATCATGTCCCAACGGTTGTTTCTGGGCTTAGAGCCTATTTAAACCGTGGAGGGGGATGTTTTCCAGTGTGCCCTTGATCAGAATTGCTAGAGCTAAGTTGTGAGAGGCCAAAGGACACCACCAAGAGAGCAAATTACAAGATTGGAGATATTGGTGCTAGTAGGAGAGTAATAGGGAGCATTCATACACTTATAGAGCTTATAGGGCTTGAGAGGAGTGATCTTTGCCTATTACTCTTACTCTTAGTGTGGGCAGTCTAGACCGGCTAGGAGTCGGTGATCAAGCTTCTGACTCGATTTTAATGTGTATGTGGTTCTCGATCTTCCGTCAGGTCGTGATAACTCTCGATTTGGCAGAGATGCGATACACAATCGATCCGGGTTCAAATCAACACGATTCGAACCCCGCAATCGCAGCACCACTTCTCCTCTGGTTATCGACCGTGCGCACACGATTGACCTCGCCAAGAAGGCTAATCTCTGCCTACGAATCAAAGAACACAAGCAAAAACAAGGAAGAACGCAACTCACTTGTGAAATCTGGATTGAAATATGAAGTTGGATAAGCAACAAGCCGTCAAACGGCGAAACTGTTTGGAAACAGGAGAAAACTAATCAAAACCTATCTCTAATGATGGCAACTACTGAATTTATAGAGTTTAGGTCGATCTTAGGGGCAAACCCTAATACTAATGGGCCTAGAAAAGATACAAAGCCCAAAGGCCAAAAGATAGTGTCGCAGCACCCGGGCAGTTTCTGGACATCATATTGTTTTAACGATTCCCGCTGATTTCGGTCGAATTTGGAGATGAGGCTAGTTCTATTGGAAATTTTATCTTGTTAGCTTTCCAACCATATCTAGAACGTTCAAAACAGAGCTCGTATGAGACCGGGGCATCTGTTTTTGTGCAGGCTGCTCCAGGAGCCCGAGTCAGACTCGAATCCGAGTTGTTTGGATCACCTCCGAGGTCGAACGTGCGGTTCTGATCTTAAGCATCTCCAAGTCCTTCTTCATGCTTTGTTTGACTCTCTCCAATATTTCTAATCATAATAAAGTTATTAGGTAGCAATCTATTCTCAAAGGATGGAAGACATATGTTTTAAAACGAGCGCACCTCTAATCTCAACTGTCATGGGTGAGTTTCATCAATACTACTTTGAGGACTCTTATGTGTATCTAAAGGAGTGCTGTCCTCATCAGGTTCCGGGTCTTCGCTCGAAAGGGACACCAAGAGTGAGCGCCCGAGCCTTGGAGGCTTGCTCTAGTGCTTGGGTATTGTGTGCGACAGCCGGACCATCGGTGTCTTCACTCCGGGAGTGAAGCGTACCCTTATGAGCATCGTTCCAGGAATGACGGGAGGGACCGAGACTCCGACAGGAGTGGTCCAACAAGGATTAGGGGAAGCGCCTACATTTCTTGATCTCGAGAAAAATCACTGAGCACTCTCTATCTCATTCTCTTTACTTACCTCATTTACTTACCATTTGGTGGCTATCGTGCTAATTTCTTAGGAACCCAAGAGATTAGTGTGATAGGTTGTTCTTGGATTTTTTTTTTGTGGCTATCATGCTAGTGCTTGCTTGTAGTTATTTCTATATCACTAGCATTGTTAGGGGTCTTAGTCAATTAGACTTGTTTAGGTTTGCTTACGTTGTGGTCAAGTCTTGTGGTTTTAGTTCGTAGCGAAATTAGTGCTATAAGTCCACCGATTTAACCTCGTGTCGGTGTTCTTGATACTTACAAGTGATATCAGAGCAAGTGCTTATTTTAGGGCTTCACCGCCTTGAGTAAGAATGCCGAACGAGATGGAGACTCCGCCCGTATTCGATGGGGATGATTGCTCTTATTGAAAGGCTCGCATGCAAGCCCACCTAAAGTCAATCGATGGAAAAGCGTGGCAAGTTACTAGCAATGCTACGAATGAGAATAAGAGACTTGATCTCTTTTTATTAAATACAATGCTAAGACCAAGAATGCCATGTTTGGATGCATTTCTAAAAATGTCTTTTCTATAATCAATGCATCATCCACCACACATGAGATATGGATCCAATTGCAAAACATCCATGAAGGCTCCTCCGAGGCCAAACAAGAGCATTACTATGTTCTTAAGAACAAATATGATTTCATCACCATGCAACCTCAAGAAAAAGCTAATGATGTTTATTCTCGCTTGCATGTAGTGGTGGAGGAGATCAACATTTTGGGCCTCAAGGACAAAATTGATGATGCGAAGATAATGAGGAAGCTCTTGAGGATATTGTCGTCAAGCTACAACTCCATCGTCACGTGTCTCTTCCAAGCCAACTTGGCTACTCTCACCGTTGACGTCATGCTAGGCAAACTCACGGCCTACGAGGGGTACATGTTGGGCAGCTCCACCAATTCTCAATTGCCCAAGAATCTTACCCTATAAGTTGATCAAGAATCACTTAATGGCAGGAACAAGATGAAGAAGGTGGAGAAAAATGAGGATGAGGAGAGTGATAATGAGGACCTTGCGCTCTTGATGAAGAAGCTATTTCGCAGGGTAAGACCCTCATCTTCTAACAGTAACTCCGGGTGCTTCAATTGTGACAAGAAAGCTATTTCGCTAAGGAGTGTCTCAAGCCTAAGAAAGAGAGCAAGAAAGAAACTTCTAGTGAGAGTGATGATGAAGAACGCAAGCCAAAGAGAAAATTCAATAAGAAATTCTTTATCAAGAAGGAGAGTAAGAGCAAAGAGAAGAAGAAGTCTCCGCACAAAACTTATATTGTCGGTGAATGGCTCACCGATGATGATTTGGACTCTTCATCTTCTAGTAAAAAAGAGCTCGCGGGTATTGTCATGACTAGCTCCACCAATGAGCTACCACCACCTCTGCTGTGCTTGATGGCTCGAAGTTGTGAGGGCTTCATTGATGAGAAAGATGATCTTGAGAAAGAAGAGGAGAGCTATGATGATGAAGATGATGTACCAAGCTACAATGATCTTATTCTCTTCCTCGAGAGGGCCAACAAGACCGTCATCAAGAAGTTCAAGAAGATCAAGGTGGTGACCAAGGAGCATGAAGTGGCGGTATTCTGAGTTCCAGAGCTTGAGGGAGAGCTCAATGTACTTAAACACTCTCATGGTGTTCTACGTGAGTCCTATGAGGATCTCAAAGCGAAGCACGTAAAGCTAAATGAGAAGCATAATGCATTGGTGCGCACCCATAAAGCTCTTGATCTTGACTCTCTCCTTAACTCTTCTAAGCATTTAAATGAAGCTTCTAATTCTTGTAATCTAACCCTTTCCAAGGAGAGTACTACTCTTGAGCCATCTATTTTAAAGAAATACTCGAAGCTCAAAGAGAAGAGAGAGGCCGTGATGGATGCATTTGAGCGACTTACTAGAGAAAGGCAAATTCAAAAGGAAATTCTAAGCAAGAACCATATCCATAATTACAATCACAAGGGCTTAGGATCATATTCTTTCTATATCAACATCATTTGCAACCAAGATGATATCCCTGAATAGATAGTCCCACTCATGGCGAATGACTACTATTGTGAGAAGTGTTGCCTTGATAGTAACCGCTCTAAGGATTGTCCTAAGGTGAGCGAGCCTAAGATTATACCTAACGCTAACTTTTTCTATGAGGATGTGCACTATAAGCTTTTTAGGGATAAAGATAGAAAAGTGAAGACCAAGCCGCTCGGACTGTCAAATGACAAGAGGACAATTAAGAAGATATGGGTCCCTAAGGTGCTCGTGGACTGAGAGAGAAAGCCAAAACTCTCTTGGGTTCCCAAGAAAAAGTGAGGGGGCCTAGGTGGTGGGCTATGAAGCAAATTGAAGATTCTTGAAGTCCACCACATGTCGATCAAGCTACAACGTCAATCTACTCTTCAAGTAGGGTATTCTTGTACATAGTAGAGTAAGTTTCTTTTCTTGCAATGCATGGTATATAGAACTCCTCAATGGACTAGATGTTTGCACTATCATGCATCATGTGTAAAAAGATAAAAGAAAAGAACAAAAAAGTTAGATCGGTGCCTAACCACCTTAAGATATCCATATGCAGGGGAAGAGCTTGAGAAAGTGGTTTGGCTATCTCAAGGCAAAGCGGCGGGCTTATGGTAAATAAACTTGAGATGGGTCAAACTTGACACCGAATAGGTTTCTTTATGCAATGTCTTTAATTTGCTTGCATCTACATGGCATGCTTTAATTTCTCTTGCATTAGACTAGCTTGTTTGCATGCATTACATATAGAAACCACAGAGGAGCGTGTTACTCTATGGAGAAAGTGACTACATTATCTATATGGATTCACATACACCACAAAGAGTTACCAAAGCAAAAATTGTGCGCTTCATGCCATTGAACCCTATGCTTAACGGTATCTAACATCCATTTACGTGGATCGTGATCTAAGAGTTAATACATTCCTTTTTTGGAGCCTTCTTCTCACTTTGGTTTTTATTGCTCGATCTTAATTGCAAAGGAGTGTTTCAGCGTTCCCTTTCTAGACAAGTGTAATGTTTATTTGGTTCTTTGGTGAGGACACTTAAAATCTAAAAAGAATTCCTTGATTCTGCAATTCCTTAAGGTCACCGAATATTTCGGTGCCTTCGCCGGACATTTCGGTGACTACATCTTTTGGATCACTCACTTGGCAGAATTGGACAGACACCAGACATTCCGGCGATATCACCAGACAATCCAGACTTTCATAGTCACCAGACAAACTCTTTGGACCGGATAGTTCGGTGTATGGCGTTTTCGGCGAGATCTCAGCCGTCACTTTCCTTGCTTTCAATCCGAACCGTTGATTTCAGGATTAACTAACCGCACGTGGATTCTTCCTCAGTTATTCCAAAACTCGTGCGTTCCTTCTCTGCTGCACGCCGCCGCTTTGCGCCGCCTCGCTGTCGCCTGCATAGCTCCTACTCACCGACGAGCCCAGCCACCAGAGTGCGCTCGCACTGCCTTTGCTCGTCCTCGCCGTGCATCCACCAAGCCGACACCCGTGCTCTCTAAAACCCTCGTGGGGTTTTCATTTTTATGTTGATCGGCTACTCTTCTGGCGAGTTCTTCAGAGGATTTCGGCTCTTTTCATCAGGGTATTGAGTTCTATAACCTTTGTTTCATCAAAAATGCCCCGCATGCCTTGCTTGTTAATTAATTACAAAAATTGGTGCAAATTGCATAAAGATCTCACCTTTTATTGCCAATTGACGTGATTAGTTGACAAATTCCCATACTTAGTGCCATTTTGAGGTTATTGTTAGCATTTTTTTTAGTATGGCACTGAGTCTCCTGTCGCTAGTCTCACAATTTGGTTGCGTTGCTCTCATATGAATTGTGCCATTAGTCTGTCGATATCACCGTTCCTCTTATTTGCTTTATTTGATCGGTGATATGTACTTGATTCCACCGCTAGTACTTTATTTAGAGTCGCTCACCTTTTGTGCTTACAATATATATTTTATTCCTATGTGGTGCAGTAATACTTGGACAGTGGATCAGGACAGAGTCAACGGCAATCTAGAACTCTCTGTCAGTTCAGTGGTTTCTCATGGACGGGTTAAGAGCCAAGCTCTTAATCCTATCTTATAGTGTCAGCTGGTCAGTGGTTCTAGCAGTTGAGCTTTCAATGATAGTTGACAGTATGGGCAGGCAGAGATCGAGTTCTGAGGAGAAGAGAAATGGCAAGGCCGTAGAGCCTGAGAAGAAGAAGAAGAAGCAGAGGACAGGCGAGCCTAAGTGAAACAGAGCTCTTGCTACAGCGGACGTTGATGTTCCTCCACATAGGAGGCCTGGTGCCTTGAGGATAGGCAGCTCTGAGTCCTAGGGGGAGTTGAGGAGGTCGACCCGTCAGAGAGTGGCGACCACTCCTCTAGTGGCAGAGGCGCAGCCGCGGAGAGCTCCTGCCAGTAAGCAGTCGAGAACCGCGGAAGGAGAGGCAGTCCAGAAGAGCTTACAGCAGAGGACACAGAGGTGTCCACAACAGAGGACTAGAGTGTGCGAGGTTTGCACAGCTAGAGCCAACAGAGCTCGTCGGGCTATGGGCAGAATCGCTGAGGTTGAGATAGATTTGTTGAAGCTGAAGGGCCCGGCCATCAAGGCCAAGAGGAGAGTGGACTTCACTGTTTGGGTCCCCACAGGGATACATGCGGATGTTGGTCAGTTCTGGACAGTACTCCAGCGGAGGATCTACGAGGTCTACAGAAGGTAGCTTGCCACTAAGAGCAAGAGCTCAGTGTTTGCAGCTCACCGTCACTGTTCTTTGGAGGCACTGAGTAGAGGAGCTAAGATTCACATGGAGGAGCATATCTCTTATCTCTCAACTCTCTCAGATTTAGTCACCCAGTCCTTGAGGTACAGTGAGGACGTGTGCTTGAGTTTTACGCCTCACTGTGAATCTCTGGTTCATGTATAGAGGGGAGCCACACCATTTTGAGAGGTCTGATATCTTGACAGCTCTTGAGTTTATATCTTTAGAGACACAGATCCACACTTTGGCCCATCCAGATTTCTCACCGCTGTTCAGGCCATTTGGAGGGATGGAGCTGAGTGATGAGAGGATGAGTATTGCCTAACTGCCACTTCTTGGGGAGCACTACTCGAGTCACCCTATGCGCTTGACACAAGAAGCTCGTGTGCTAAGAGGGTTGCTTGGGAGGTATATAGTGCCTCGTGCTGGCTACAGAGAGCGAGTCATCATACTGCATTAGTGGCTGCTATGTTTTCTGTTGAGGCATGAGATCTTTGACTTAACAGATTTGCTGCTTGCTCAAATGAAGGATGTGATATTTGAGGAGATTGGAGCATGTCAGTTACCTTTTGCCCCCTACATATGCTTGATGCTGAGGAGAACCAGAGTGATGACTGAGGAGGAGTATTCAACGTTGCCAGAGATAACCACCTCCTTTAGTCCAGCTGAGCCATCTGACTCCAGGGTTCTTCGGGTTTCAGCTTCTCAGAGCACCCCTAGAGGAGAGGACACCACAGCCCCGTAGAATGTTGACACTGAGGCTCTAGAGGGAGCACAGAGACTCCAGTCTAGCTGAGACTCCTACCTCTCATGCTACACTTGACCCTACTCTTGCTGTCAGATTGGATGCTATTCAGGCAGAGCATGAGGAGCAGAGGAGGTTCCGAGAGTAGCAGCTTGAGCTTATGCGCCGAGAGAGGGCCGAGTTCGAAGAGAGTATCTGACTCGAGCGCCTCCACATTGAGGAGCTGCTACGGATAGAGAGAGCTTGCAGAGGAGACGAGACGGCAGGACAGAGAGTTCTATGAGAGGTCGCAGCGCTCTCAGTTAGAGATGGCAGTGGCTATTTCGTACATATCTGCCAGTTTTGGAGCTATAGCGTCTTATCTTCAAAGGACTGGTATGCCACCTCTTCCAGCGTTTCCGATGACTACACTGCCAAGTCCCCTGCCTTCTCAGCTCCAGCCTACTGCGCCTTAGCCTCAGTATTCTTCAGTGCCAGCATTCACTTTTGATTTGCAGAGCCAAAGTCAACAGCAGCAACAGACCACATTCACTACACTGCTCTCAACCCCGCTTTCACCGTTCGTACCTTTTGGGGCAGCCAGCACAGTCATGACTACTAGAGGGGAAGGTAATCCTGTTACATCTTCTCAGTTCTCTCCAGTTTTCTCGTACTCTATGTCGGTACTTTTTTGCTTCAGCTGAACCGAGAGTGTCAGTACCGGCATTAGAGTCAGGTACAATAGTTGGTAGTTCTCCTCTTGCTCTGAGAGTTCTATCTTTTGAGGCTACTACTGCTGAGTCAGCGTTGTTCGAGCCACCGCCAGAGGCTTCACAGTTAGAGCCAGCAGCCACCACAGCCGAGCAACCCAGAGCTTTAGATGCAGATATCTTGGTTGAGGTCGAATATTCTCTAGAGGAGGCAGCCCAGGCCCTTGCCAGTGCGGATCAGCCAGCTTCAGTTGAGGGCAAGGAGCCATCCCCGACGTCCTCCTCCGGCTTGAGTGCCTTCGATGATGTTGAGCAGCCAGGAGGAGATTAGTCACCAACAACAGCAGCTCAGCAAGCAGAGGAGCAGCATCCGACTGTCACTGCACCTAACTCTTCAGATGCGCAGGATTAGATCTTCCGTAGGAGTTGGGTGAGAGACATGAGGTGTACCGCTCTGAGAGCTAGCTGTCTAGGGGGAGGCCGTGGATGGGTAGATAGGACTTTTGGATCTTATTTGGCAGATTTCATTGGCTTTTTTTGACATTTTGATGAGCTTGTGTTTCATTCGACTCTTTTAGCTCATTAGAATGCACTCGATTTTTGTACTAACCCTGTGGCTTCTGTGTATGGCTCCTAGTGCTTTATCTGTTTTGCAAATTTCTTGTGCATGTGCGCTCCGTCTCATTCTCTATCGTACACTATTCTTTGTCAAACCAGCGTTCTCTCTCTATTTGCTTCCTCGGTGTCATCTTTTCGGATGATTAGATGATAAAGGGGGAGAGAGAGAGTTGCCAAATAGGGGGAGAACCGAAGGAGAGCGACGCTTTCTGCCTATGACCAAAGAGAACTCTTGCAAAAAATTTCTTAAATTTGGTGATTGAATGAACAACCATAGGTAACGGTTGTGTTGCAGGTACCACCCCGTTAATTCTACATCAATATAGCGAGCTTACTCGGTGGATGACAAGGACGAACCCTACAAGAGGAGTTGCCGGGCTTCGAAGGACCAAAGCTAAGGACTAGGTAGAGAGTACATAGGAACGTCGGTACTATTAAGGGGGGTAAGGTTATTTGTCTCCTGTCATACAAGTGTTAGAGGGTGTGAATGCTTCTTAGGTCCTCAGAAAGCACTAAAGATGGCACAGGAAGTGAAGTCAAAGATCGAAGCTCAAGAACCAACTGAAAACTCAGTCAACGGACAGTTCGGTGATGTCACCGGACAGTCCGGTGAGCCCTGTAAGAGCTAGTCTAGAGAGAGGTGCTCTCTGGAGTCGCCTTGGAGCAGTCACCGGACAGTTCGTCAGTGCAATGATCGAACAGTCCGGTGAGCTAGAAGCTGAAGTCCAGTAAAGATGTCTCTGGGAGTGCAAAAGTGAAAGTCACCAGACAATTTGTTGAAGGTATGCACCGAACAGTCCGGTGTCCTGTAGAATGGATTTCAGAGAGGGTGTTTCCCTGGCCGAGGAGGAAGAAGGATCACCGGACAGTCTGGTCGTCCAGTCATCAGACAGTCCGGTGATTGCATAAAGCAGTCTGCTTTATAACATCACGTCCCAACTGTTGTTTTTAGGCTTAGAGCCTATTTAAACCGTGGAGGGAGGCATTTTTAAGTGTGCCCTTAATCAAAATTGCTGGAGCTGAGTTGTGAGAGGCTAAGGGACACCACCAAGAGAGCACATTGCAAGATTGAAGATCTTTGATGCTAGTAGGAGAGTAATAGAGAGCATTCATACACTTCTAGAGCTTGTAGGGCTTGAGAGCAGTGATATTTGTCTATTACTCTTGGTGTGGGCAGCCTATACCGGCTAGAAGTCGGTGATCGAGCTTCTGAGGAGATTGTACAAGAAATCGCGAAGTTTGTACGTGGTTCTTAGTTTCCCGCTCGAAAGGGATACTAAGAGGAAGCGTCCAAGCCTTGGAGGCTTGCTCTAGCGCTTGAGTATTGTGTGCGACGGTCAAGTCGCCGGTGTCTTCAATTCGGGAGTGAAGCGTACCCTTGTGAGCATCGTTTCGGGAATGACAGGAGAGACCGAGACTCCGACGGGAGTGGTTCAACGAGGATTAAAGGAAGGCGTCTACCTTCCGAGACCTCAGAAAAAAATCACTGAGCACTCTCTATCTCACTCTCTTTACTTACCGCATTTACTTACCGTTTGAGTAGTGTGATAGATTGTTCTTTGATTCCTCTTAGTGGCTATCATGCTAGTGCTCACTTGTTGTTATTTTCATATTACTAGCATTGTTAGGGTTCATGGCCTACTAGACTTATTTAGTTTTGCTTCCATTGTGGTCAAGTCTTGTGGTTTTAGTTCGTAACAAAATTAGTGTTATAAGTCCACTGATTCAACCCTCTTCTCGGTGTCCTTATCCTTACAGCCCCACGAGGGTAGTAGCTCCTCCGATGGCCAGAGCTCGCGGAGGTAATTAGAAGGGCGAGCTGTAGAGGTGTCAAGGTCGCCAGGAGGGGGAGCTCCTCGCGAGGGGTAACTCATCGCGAGAGCGTCGAGGCTGCCGAGGCTCGTCACTTGGAGGTCGCACGGGTGTGGTCCACGTGGTGGTCGTCGAGGGCTCATAGCTGGAGGTGGAGCGCGTGCCTAGAGGAGCCGTAGGGGCGTCGAGGTCACCGAGAGGGGGAACTCGTCGCAAGGGCATTGAGGCCATTGAAGCTCTTCACGAGGTCACGGGGGTGTGGTCTGCGTGAAGGCCGCCTGGAGCTCGTTGTTGGAGGGGGAGGCTGCCGGTAGCTGGAGGTCACCAAATATATTTAGGCCCTCTTTATTTGAGTTAGAGCTTTAAAGGTTTTAAAAAAGATGTTTGGTGGCTTGTTGAAAAGTTGGTTTTTTAAATATATATTTAGCTTTTTTGCACATAAAAAGTTGAAAAAGCAGCTTTCAGTGAGCTTTTCAGCTTTTAGTTCATTTCTGCAAAAGCTAGCTTTTCAACGTTTCAAAAGCGAGCTTTTCAGAATCTTATTTATTTTAGCTTCTTAATTTTTAACTTTTCAGCTGGAAAAACCAGCTGAAAAGCTGAAACAAAGAGGCCCTTAATCGAGTTAGCGATGCAACAATGCTCGGCTCAAGATACTACAACTTCACTTAGGGCATCTTCAATGTATAGGATCACCTTGGTTCTTATATAGGACCCATAGTGATATGATGTCATCTGTTTAAATGTCTCCAATGTATAAACCCAGCACATGCATCTATAAATAGGACCTATCAACAAAAAAGTTATCATTCTAACACTGTTTAATATTTTTTATTTCAAAAACCTGGTTCTATGCAAAGAACCTGCTCCTTACTAGATCCATGCACACAATGTTAAGAACTTGATTCTAGTGATTTTTTTATTCCTTAGAACTAACTCAACCTGCACATTGGAGATGCTTTTAGAGCAAGATGAAGAAAGTTAACGTCGCCGTTGACTTTTAAATTTAACTTTGACTATTTATTTTATTTAAAAAAATGTTAATAAATTTTATATATTTTGATATAATTTGATTTATCGTTAGAGTTATTTGAATTATAAGTTAAAATTTTACACATTCGAGTAAATTTTTTAAATAAAACGATCAAAATTGATCGAAAAAGTAAACGGACACATCAATTTAAAAATGGAGCAACTGTGAACGGAGTAGTATTTCTGCTTGCTTTAAGTAAACTGAGATGTTGCAGTGTTATTACTTAATGATGAGTTGTCAGGAGCCGTACCGTTTAAGCCCAGGTGGCGTCAGTGTGCTCTAATCCTTGATCGCCGGCCAATGTGATGATGATTCAGATTTGTCTTGGCCACCACCGTGCTCTGACCGGCCTCTCGCGTGGCGTGACGTCGTCTTCCTCCTCTTCGCTTCCCCGCCCCAGCCGATCTAATCCGTCCCCAGCTCCTCCTTCCTCTTCAGGGAAGGGAACGGCTGCCTCGTTCCATTTCGTCCGCTTCACGTGATTCGATCGGTCCGCTCCAGTCTTGATCGGCGGCGTCGGAGATGAGGAAGCGGGAGCGGGAGAACCCGTGCGGGATCTGCGGGCACTACCACAAGTACGAGGAGGGGGAGGTCTGCGGCGTCTGCGGCCACCGCCCCCCGGCCGCGGCGGGGGTAAGGCCGCACGACTCGGCGTTCCCGTCCGAGGTCCTCGCCGACTTCCTCTTCCTCGGCAGCTACGACAACGCCTCCCGCTCCGAGCTCCTCAAGACCATCGGCGTCTCCCACATCCTCAATGTGAGTCTAGTGCCCGCGCGTCTCGTGCCATTTTCAGCATGACTTCATTAGTGGTGGTGCTGCCGGTATTGCTTTGCTTTGTCTTAGGATCGGTCGCTGTGAGGTGTTGGGTTGGGTGATGATAGCTTAGGGTTTGGTGCCGGGTTGGCAAATGCTAATCGTCCTTATTTTTTTTCCGCTGATGGTTGGTTAGGTAACTAATCTTAAAGGTGTTCATTGACACAAATGCACAGAAATGGAAGGATGTTTTTATGTTTTTTCTGGTTTCTGGTGTATATGCTGAGCCTTAGTTTCTTTGGGTTTGTATGGGCAATCTTGTTATCCAAAAAGCAACCAAGGCATTCTGTTGTTGCCTAGAAAAACGGCTTCATGGCTTTTATAGTAGATGGTTCTTTTCTTTAGGCAAATTATAGAAAATTGGATAGTCCGTCTTTTAGGATGGAAACCTTGATGATTTGAATCAATGAATGCTTGGTATTTGTGCCATATATTGATTGAAATTATGAGGTGTTGATTCTAGTATTTTCAAGCTTTAGAAGAGCTAGGATTTCTCATTGGGATCTATTAGCTACAGTACTTTCTTTAAATTCCAATATAGGGTGACTTCTTTACCAGTTATACAAAAATAGCTTGTTTTGTATTGTTATATGAAACTGTATTTGGGGGTGGAAAAGTCTAATTCATTGTTGAACTAACCCCAGTTTAACTGGTTGAAACCAGAATTCTTACTAAATCATTAAGCACCAAGGCAAAACAATGGGGGGATGTGGCATGTTACATGCTGTCCTTTTAGCTGCAAAATTTCATAAAAAAAAACGTAGTTCCTTTACTGAATGATAGACTGTTACCTGGTGTCAAAAAGTAGATTTGGAAGGAAGCTGGTCTTCTGTTAGGGTTTTGGTTGTTACAATGGCAGCTAGGTGCATAGAAAGCCACTATCTGATCTTTTATGGTGCTCTATTTTCAGATATTTGATCATGCTTTATCATTATGTTTGTTGTGATATCTCTCTTTACACTCAGACGGTACCTCTATGCCAAAATCTTTACCGGAATTCATTCACTTATCACTGTATGCAAGATGACAAATCTTTGCTGTTCGATGAAGCAATCCAGTTTCTAGGTATGCATGCTGTTCTCTCCTCTTTTATTTTTTGGGGGGAAATTATTATATCTGAGATGTGCTCCGTTTTTCTCATCAATTTATCCCCCCTCCCATCTCTCTCACTCCCTCCCTGTCTTCCTCCCTCCTCTGTTTATGTGACTCTCAGCTTACTATGTTCCTAAGCAAGACCATCCGAGCTAACTAATATGCTATTTGGTGCTTCAGAACAATGCGAGAAGTCGAAAGCACGTGTCCTAGTCCATTGCATGTCAGGGAAAAGTAGGTGTGTGCATAACGATTTATGCTCAGTGGGAATTATTATCTTACATTGCTGGTTCTGATTCGACTGAAGCTACCAAAAAACATCTCAGGTCAGCAGCTTTTGTAATTGCCTTCTTGATGAAGTCAAGAGGATGGAGACTGGCACAATGTTTTCAGTGGGTGAAAGAGCGGAGACACCAAGTCCAACTATCTGATGGTAACTTCATAATTTGTGCAACCCTTTTCTGCCGTTATTTTTCTAAGGAACTTTTAGAAAAACAACTTTGAGAGATTGGCATGCATAGGGTTTATTACAACATGGAACATACATGCAAATTCAGGTTGCAGCAACAGTACATAGCAGAAAAAAACATGGTGAAGTAAGATAAGTTATTGTATATTCTTTTTTGTACTATCCTAAATGCAGCCAGTAGATCAGTTGATAGTAATTCTTTCATCTGAAAATATTGAAAATATTGACCTCATAGATACCTTGCTATATCAGATTGCTTTTATCATGAGCTAACAAAAGTGATGAACTTCCTTTGTGCAGCGGCACAGCAGCAGCTGATTGAGTATGAGAAGAAGCTTTTTGGTTCCAATATTAGTATGCCAGCTCCATCAATTGCTACAACAGATTCGTTTCCTTCTCTTGGATTTGGTTTTTCCAAGCCGGCAAGAGACGTCCAAGTGCCTATCTTCAACCAGAAGGCTCCAGCATCCATATTTGAGCGTGGCACCCCAAACGTCCCTACTAATTTCACATTTGGGGCTGAAAGAACTAATGAAGTGAAACTCCCAGAGAGCAATATTTTGGGTGTCGTCACCTCATCTGGGGGCGATAGTATGATGGACGGCTCCTAGTATTTTTTTGCCTTTGCCATTACCATTGATAGAAAGGAAAATTGGAAGTTCACTCAAATTTCACGGGATGCTTTGGATTTCTGAGATGGAAATTTACATTTTGGTACAATGAATTCAGTAAGTGCAATCATTTTAGCAGTGCGTTTTAACAAACATGTATGTGCTTTTGTTGAACATTTTGAGTGTAATTTAACTGAAATTACGCTGTGAAGTTTGACGAAGAGCTACACACGTGCTTGCTAAAATGTACAAATCTGTCGATATTAAAGCACAACTGAAAACTTATATTTTGTCGTCCATGGTACCGAATCTGTAAAATCTCGTCGAATAACTGTGCATGGCCGTGAACTTGTTAAAAAAGAGTGAATTTTTTATTCGCTCTCGAAAATTTATCTAATTCTTTATTCTCTTACAAAATTTTTCAATTCACTTATTCATCTATAAAATTTTTCAATTCTCTTATTCATCTATAAAATTTTTCAATTATTTTATTCACCCTCATTCTTAAGTTTTCTTCCCTAATTTGTCCTAATTGCTATATAAAAGTATATTTTTTATCTATTTAAGTTGAAAAAAATCAAAATACCTTGAAACTACTGGAAACTAAAACTAAAGGAAGTAAAATTTGAAATTCTTCATGTATGTT
>BCLG01000165.1:269923-288540 GCA_001602295.1 Zoysia matrella
TCCCCGAACTTCCACAAAACCCCGAACTTTCACTCTCACGTGTCCACGAATCCCCGAACTTCCACAAAACCCCGAACTTTCACTCTCACGTGTCCACGAATCCCCGAACTTCCACAAAACCCCGAACTTTCACTCTCACGTGTCCACGAATCCCCGAACTTCCACAAAACCATGAACTTTCACTCTCACGTGTCCACGAATCCCCGAACTTTCACAAAACCCCGATCTTTCACTTTCACGTGTCCACGGACACGTCACAGTTCACGTGTCCACGGACACGGTCACAATCCACGTGTCCACGGACACGATCACAGCTCACATGTTCACGTGTCCACGAACACGTCACAGAACTCTGTGTCCACGGAGAAATCCCCGATTCTGGACATCCGTGTGTCCAGGGGCCATGGACACAGGCCGAACCACGTGTCCACATGATTTTTCCTCGATTCTGGACACGCAGGTGTCTAGAGGCCGTGGACACAGGCCGATCCATGTGTCCATGCAGCCTTTGCCAGTTTTCGGTCACAGACTAGCTGGCAACATCACCACGAAGTTCGTCCCCTATTTCACGCCTGCACACACACACCCGACAACTGTGGACATATGTCGGGTCGCGTGTCCACGGGAGAGATTTCCTGTTTTCCATCGTGAATACCTTGTTCGCCTACCGCTACACCTTAACTAAGTTTTCAGTAATCTTGGTGCCATTGGAACCATTGTCTCGAGCTCCACCACATCGAATCATCCAAACCTCAGCCAACATCCGCTCTTGCTGGTTTGCTTTATTAGTAAGTTCTTCGCTGAGTTTAATCGTTGTTCCTTCCTTTGGTTTTATTGTTGTTAGTGCAAGTCTTTAACTATGATGCATTCTAAGCATAGATTTATACTAGCTAGGGCACGCCACAGCATAGCATAACCTCATTATTTAGCAC
Source organism: Zoysia matrella (assembly GCA_001602295.1). Classification (NCBI taxonomy): domain Eukaryota; kingdom Viridiplantae; phylum Streptophyta; class Magnoliopsida; order Poales; family Poaceae; genus Zoysia; species Zoysia matrella. The sequence continues at coordinate 270,856 of BCLG01000165.1, forward strand.
AAATTAGCACGTGCACCATGTTAGCACTAAATAACCTAACTTAAAATTAGGATTATAGAATTAATAGTTAAACACTAATAACAGAGTGCTAGGAAGTAAGTAAACACTTTAGTTAGCAGCCCATAAGCAACCTGCCATGCAGTCACCCATGTAAGGGTACCTTTTAGCGCTTGTGCCACTTGTCAGTTAGTAATTTAATTATATAAAATAAGTTAGGTAATTAACTATTAAGCACCTAAAGTAGTACATTCATATAGGTATAAACTAAATAACTAACAGTAGCAATATACCCATCACCACATCACAGTTAATGCCATTTATGTAGTGTAGGTGTTCATTTGTATAGTAAAATCAAGAAATATTCACTAGAAAGCCCGTGCAATATATTGGCATACACTAGTGCTCGTGCCACCTATTAGCACAAACGATATAATTATTTAGTCAATAGCTCTAAATTAAGGTATGCACAAAATGACATAAACTACACACTGCGTTCCCGCTCGTACTAGCGAGAATGCATGTTAACCCTTCACTGAACCTTTCTCTAAGTCAATGGGCACCGCAACCTACATGACTTGCCCTAAGTTTTCCTCGTGGTGTTATCTGGTTCTTAGTTGGAGTTCTTTGGATTTTATCGCTCCTTCTTGAGTTGTGTTTCTTTCGCAGTAGTTTTATTAGGCTTTTCCTTCGCATAGATAACGCTGAGTGTAAGGAAGAGTCAAGCCTCAAGAGGGACCAGAAGGTCTACGTATGAAGAGAAGCTCGTAGATTGGGCGCGAAGCTAGAGATTGAATATTGAGATCTTGAAGAAGAAGCTTTCAACCTCAAGCTTGAAGATTAAGGAATTTGCAGGCAAGCTCTAACCTCATATTGGAACCTATAATTTGCTAATGTTCCAATAGTGCCTATTTATTCTGCTATGCATAATAGTTTGGTTTGAAACATTGTGTTAGTCAGAATCCTACTTGTTCTTAGGTATTTATATTTATGTCAGTAACTTGCTGTATAGATATGAATACTTTCCTTGAAAACCATTGACGAAGTGTCCTTGATAGCCATAGGGATTCCGTTACTAGATAGTTTTACGGAACGGATATTACCTTGTACTAGATCTGTTTATGACCCCATTTACGGTGCTCCGCACCGCCGCACCATATACCATTAATTTGCAAAATGAGTTGAAAGAGTTTGGTGGTGTGAGTACAAATAAAAGGGGATGTTTCTGGCCGTGGGGTGGGGCTCACCTGAGGTGATGGTGATAGGTGTGTAGGCTTCGCTGTGGTCCACCTGCCGTGGACGAGACCGCCATCCCTGCCATATAAGGACCGGTTCGTTAGCCCTCGACTTGATAATTCCCGTGCAACCACAGAACCTGTACATTTTGGGCAGGACTTATTCCCTCTACGTATTCTTTTCACATCGAATCACTGGGGGGTCGGTAGTGAAGACACAAGGGAAAGGGAGAAGGGCGTGAAATAACTCGCTGCCTGGCCTTTGACGGTAATTACTCGCGTCACGGGAGCGTAAGCCCGCGGATATTGCCCCTGGTTTGGTAATACCCAAGGATTGGAGGGGACCAGGAAAAGGCGTGAATGTGGTGGATATTCACGACCCGGCTCCGGGAATGTACCGACGCGTCATCAACGGCCTGGAAAACCCCGAGGGATGACCCCTGTTTGCACCTTGGGTGGAATCTGCAGAAAACTGCGTAGATGAGGGATAGGCGTTATGCAACTCTAATGATCAGGAGTAGCATAACCTGCGGGTACAGTGTACAACCTCTGCAGAGTTAAAAATCCTTCCGGATAGGCCGTTGTCACGGTATTGACATGCTACTGTTCGGGCGCCCTACGATTAGATTTTCTATACTGCCTTGAAGTGTGAGTGGGTGTAGCCACCCGTGCTTTGGAAAGTGTCTGGAGGGGATAGTGGAGTCCCTTCCAGTTAAAAATTAGGGAACTGACAGGAACGGTTTGTACTCGCCCAGGTCCAACTTATTAATATATGGATAGTAAATGCTTTCACTCCCTTTTAAAATCTTTTGTAGTGAACCTTGCATAAAACTAGCTTTTTGCAACATGGACCTTGCTGCCTCATCCTTGCTACAACCAATGTGCATCTGTATTTATACCTTTGCTTAGTGTTGGAGCTTGCTGAGTACCTTATGTACTCATCCGCCTGCATTTGTGGTTTTAAGCAGTGAGGATCGCGTAGATATTGTGCTGGTTTCGTTCTGCTTTCCAAGTCTGCTTGTGGATTTGGGCCTTGGTGTTCGCTGCCTGCTCTGCTTTTAGTTGGTCAACCGGTGTAGGATTGTAGAGATCCTCATGGTGTGACACTAAAAGTCCTGTCTCAGGTTAGTTTTTCCTTTCGAAGTATGCTTTCGATATACATTCTGTTGTGTTGTGCGTATCAGCTACTGATCCAGGGACTGATACGTGTATCACAGTGCATCTCAGAAACAGGGTGCGCTACAAATGCACACAAGACTGGTGAAGTCTATTACACTTCTCTTGCTGAACTTTCAGAAAACGAAGAAGTACTTGCGGGTTCCATACATGACCATTCTGTGTTAGTACTTTTGATTCTAGTGCCACACATAATTTTATAAGTCTGGCGTGTGTAGAAAGGTGTCATCTAACCACCGCCCCTATGAGGACACCCTATGTTATTATCTCTCCGGGTGGAAGGATAATTGCAACTCATGAAACCCGTTTCACACCTATTAACCTGGGAGGAAAAATCTATAGATCCCCATTTATAATCTTGAAGGGTCAAGAGATAGATATTATTTATGGAATGAGTTGGATGAAAGATCATAGCACAATCTTGCATATAGCTCCTCGGGAGGTTCACTTGAATTCATCTCTTCATGGTCCAATGATCCTCCAATTGTCCTCTCCCAAACATACCACATCTTTGCTCTACCATGTGACCGGTCAAAGTTTGGAGAAGATTCCTATAGTATGTGAATATCCGGATGTCTTCCCCGAAGATTTGCCGGGTATGCCTCCTGATCGAGATGTAGAATTCCAGATTGACCTCCAACCTGGAACCGCTCCTATCTTCAGAAGGCCTTATAAAATGGCTCCAAATGAGTTGGCTGAGTTGAAGGTGCAATTGAAAGAGCTTATAGACAAGGGTTTCATTCGTCCTAGCTCATCTCCATGGGGATGTTCTGCTCTTTTTGTGAAGAAGAAGGACGAGTCTCTGAGGCTACGTGTGGATTATCGACCGTTAAATGCGGTTACCATCAAGAACAAATATCCACTGCCTCGCATTGATATATTATTTGATCAATTAGTTGGTGCCAAGGTTTTCTCGAAGATTGATCTTCGTTCTGGCTACCACCAAATTAAAATATGTGCTGAAGACATACCAAAAACCGATTTCTCTAGGAGGTACGGTCTATATGAATACCTTGTTATGTCTTTTGGACTAACAAATGCTCCAGCTTATTTCATGTATTTGATGAACTCGGTATTCATGCCGGAGCTGGTCAAATTTCATATACTGTAAGTCTAAAGAAGAGCATGCTGAACATCTTTGCATCGTACTTCAACGGCTGAGAGATCATAAATTGTATGCCAAATTCAGCAAGTGCGAGTTTTGGCTGAAAGAAGTGCCTTTCCTTGGTCATGTTGTATCCGCGGAAGGCATTGCCGTTGATCCAAGCAAGGTGCAAGACGTGTTGAATTGGAAACCTCCTACATCGGTCACTGAAGTCCGTAGCTTTCTTGGACTTGCCGGATATTATCGGAGGTTCATTCCTAATTTTTCTAAGATTACCAAGCCAATGACCGAGCTGCGAAAGAAGGGCATCAAATTTGTTTGGGATAGTGCTTGTCAAGAAGCTTTTCAAACTCTTAAAGAAGCACTTGACCACCGCACCTGTTTTAGCCCAACCCGACATCACCAAACCCTTCGATGTGTACTATGATGCTTCTAGTATGGGTCTTGGATGCGTCTTGATGCAAGAAGGCCGTGTAATAGCTTACGTTTCAAGACAACTTCGATGTCATGAGCAAAATTATCCTACTCATGATCTAGAATTGGCATCTGTGGTTCTAGCCTTGAAGATATGGAGACACTACCTCTTTGGGAATCTTGTGCATCTTTACACTGATCACAAGAGTTTGAAATATATCTTCACTCAGCAAGATCTGAATATGAGGCAAAGAAGATGGCTAGAGCTTATCAAAGATTATGAGTTGGAGATCCACTATCATCCTGGCAAAGCCAATGTGGTTGCCGATGCTTTGAATTGCAAATCTTACTGTCACAACTGTCGAGTTTCAGCAATGTCACCTTCTCTCGAAGCGGAACCAAGCATCTGAATTATGCCTCATGGGGCTCTGTATAATCTTGCCCTTGTTCTGACACTTAGGGAAGAGATAATTGAGGCTCAACGAAAAGATGCAGGTATATTGCATATCAAAGAGAGACTCAAGAATGAAGAATCAACGCCATTTAAGGCGGATGATGAGGGTACCTTATGATTCAACAATCGTATTGTGGTACCTAAAAATCATGAGCTACGTAAGAAGATCAAGGATGAGGCTCATCTGTCCAAATACTCCATTCATCCCGGGAGTAATAAGATGTACCATGATCTCCGAAAGAAGTTTTGGTGGACGAGAATGAAGAGAGAAATTACCAAATATGTGTTCGAGTGTGACACTTGCCGGAAGGTCAAAGCGGATCATCTACGCTCAGCGGGTCCTCTCCAACCTCTGAGTATTCCAAATTGGAAGTGGGAAGACATAAGTATGGACTTCATTATTGGACTTCCACTTACTTTTCAAAAACATGACTCTATTTGGGTCATTGTGGACCGCTTGACAAAATCAGCTCACTTTGTCCCGGTAAACAATCACTACAATGCCAAGAAGTATGCTGAGTTGTACATATCTCGTATTCTTTGTCTGCACAGGGTACCCAAGACCATTGTGTCGGATAGAGGAAGCTCATTTGTCTCTCGCTTTTGAGAACAACTGCATATTAGCTTGGGTACCAAGCTAATTCGAAGCTTTGCTTATCATCCTCAATATGATGGTCAAACCGAGCGTGTCAATCAAATCTTGGAAGACATGCTTCGGTCAAGTGTTCTCACAAGTGGCAAGAATTGGGATGAATATTTGCCGTTTGCAGAGTTCGCCTACAATAATAGCTACCAAGAGAACATAAAAATGTCACCTTTTGAAGCTCTATATGGTCGCTTATGTCGAACTCCTTTAAATTGGTCTGAAACTGGGGAATGAGTGAATTTCGGATCGGATTTAGTAGCTCAAGCTGAAGAGAAAGTTCGTACATTCAAGCGAACTTAATGGCCGCTAAATCTCGTCAGAAAAGTTATGTCGATAAAAGGCGTCGCCCCTTGGAATTCCAAATAGGTAATCATGTCTACCTAAAAGTATCACCTACCAAAGGTGTGCAACGCTTTGGGATTAGAGGAAAATTGGCTATCAGATATATTGGTCCATTTCAAGTCTTGGAGAAATGTGGCACTGTCGCTTATCGACTGGATTTGCCATCTCAATTATCGGGAGTTCATAATACCTTTCATGTCTCACAACTCAAGAAATGCTTGAAGCTACCTCAAGATGTTGTGATTTTGGAGATCGATCAAGTGCAAGAAGATCTCACTTATTCTGAATATCCGATTGACATTGTTGATCACAAAGATCGAGTCACTCGCCACAAGACCACTAAATTCTACAAAGTTTAATGGAGTAATCATTCCAAGGATGAAGCTACATGGGAAACAAAAGAATATCTCTAATCAAATTTTTCGGAGTTTCTTTCATCCCTGTAAGTAACCCCTCCCGCTACTCCCTCTTTCTTTCTAAATCTCGGGACGAGATTTCTTTAAGGGGGAGGGCTGTAACACTTTGTGTTTACGAATATTAAGACTACTTCATTCGAATTTAAAATTCCCGAAAATCCGAGCTCGAAGGAATTTAAACCCAGTTTCAAATTGGTCCCAAATTTAAGTTTGAAATTTAAAATGTAAGTTCAAAATTTTCAATGAAATATTGTGAAACAAAAGTCTCTCTTGAAAGTTCTTGCAACCACTTGAATTTTAGAGGTATTCGAAGAATTTTTATTTGAGGTTTAAAAGTCCCAAATAATTTATTTTCTTTTACAAGCTAACCTGTCTTCAAAATTAAATATCATTTTAATTATATCAATTTTGAACTTGTGCCCAAAATAAAAGTTGTTCATCCTTACACTTTTTATCACCTTACCAAGTTTCAGAATTTTTAGAGCTCGGGAAGTAGGGGATTCAAGCAAAAACAAAGAGCTGTTTGGAAAATACCAGAAAATCTAGAAAATGGAAAAGGGGGCGGACCCCGTCTGTCGGCGCCACTGTTGGGCCACCCCCAACCTCAAGGCGCTAGCGCGCCCTCCGCGCCAAACGCGCGAGGTCACCGTTCTGGACAGGTGCCCTCTCCGCGTCTCGGCCTCGCATGCCAGAGGACACGCCTCTACCCCCGTGTCCCATACCCCGTTCGCCTCACTCTCCTCTATCCTTCTTCCTTTTCCATTCCAGAGGAGAACGCCATTGACGCCCTTCGCCTGAGCTCGGTGCTCCAACCACCACAGCGCGCCCCTAGCTCCCAAACTGTGCAGATCGCGACCTCTCTGTGCCCTCTTGCAAATCCCCTAGTTTCCCGAAGTTTTCCCCGTCGTTTGGCTGCGGATTTTGGAGTTTTTACTCAATCTCGGGTTTCAGGACCTCCAGGCATTCCTCACTGAAATCCACCATACTTCGGTGAGAATCCCTCGACTCTGAGCCAGTACCACCTTCCTTCCTCCCTAGCGCAGCTCCTGGCACAAGAATCAACCAATTTGGTGACCAGATGTGCAGGGAATCGACTTTTCTTCACCGCCGTTCTTCGAGAACTTCCCCCATCACCTGTGACAACCCCCTTCCAGCGAGTTTCGACGCCAATAGGCCCTGCGTCGGTGTTCTTTACGTCGCGAGGAATCTGTAAGAGGAAACGGAATCAAGTTTCTACCACCGAACTACCAGAAAAAGCCTCGCCGAACCTTGCGTCGCGTCGCCCCTCGCCGCCGGCCATCTTCTGGTGAGAACCTACCCTTGGCGACCTCTCCACTGAACTCAGTGCGTCGAGGGCATCGTTTGAGTGCAAGAACACGTCGGTTTAACCGCCGAGTGGCCAACTCCAACGAGCAACCGCCGGGTCCTGGAGCTTGCCCAGGATCAAATGTGGCCACGGCCGGATCTTTTGTGGCGACCATGTGGTCTTCCGTGTGGCGTCGGCCCTTTTTCAATACTTTAAAACTTAGAAAATTCGCTAGAAATTGTAGAAAACTCAGAAAAATACAAATAAAATACCATTGGAATCCTCTCATCATGTAGAATATTGTAGAACTTCTAAAATTGCATTTTCTACATTAGAATTAATTCTAATAATTAAATAAAGTACCTTGCACATACATGCATATTATTATTTTTCTTGCATATTAAAAATGAGAAAAATGCATAATTATGTTCTATTAATTAATATATGTCATCTTAGAGTTACTTAGAATTTATATATAAGTTTATACACTTATATATTATTTATAAATAATTTATTACTCTTAGATACGGATTAATTCATTAGAAATTCATAATATTGCAATAAAGTATAAAATTTGTCCAGAAATTTGTTTATATCTTTATTAATATTTTGAACAACTAAAATTTTGATTTATGCCTTCAAGTACCATATTAAAAAATTTAGAAGTAATCTTCCCTTTTATAAACTATTTAGTGTAGTATAGGAATTTATTTCAGAAATCTTTTCATTAGGTGCATAACTAATCGCACATGCATATCACTTCACACATTTATGAAACATCGTGGAAGACCAAGATCTAGCGCTGATCGCTCCGAAGTCGTCCGTCGCTAAAGACCTTCCTCTTGTTTGTGCTAACTCTCAGCAAACCGAAGGCAAGCCTCGGTGCATTAACCCTGTTTTAAATTTTTGTTTTATCACTATGTGTTGTAGAGCTAATATACTGTGCATTAAGTTGTAGGAGTTGTTTGAAATCCTAAAATGCATAATAGTGCCAATTACCCCTATTGAGTATATATCGGTACAGGTAACTCGATGCAGAGCTAGGCTATGAGTTCTAGTAAACAGTAGAAGTCGAGTGAATGAGAAACCTCACTCGCGAGATTATAGGATTTTATACCACACTTGAATAAACCTGAGACCGAGCGAGGATAGAGTATAGGAGGGATTGAGAAGGCTGGGCCTTCGCGGTGGTAGCTCCATCTGTGTCGGTTAAAAACCGATTCGAGTGTGACCCTGTTGAGCAAGTTTGAACAGTACCGAATGCATACTGGGGACATGGAACCAAGAAAACTGATGTAGCAAAACGCCGTAGTGGTTAGACGACCCCCACCCCTCTTTTGGCGGCGGTGGAGGAGAGCCTTGTGTCTAACCATAGATATGTCCTACGTGGTGATCGAATGGAGGACCCTGTGCTCGAGAGAGGTGCGCCTGTTCGGACCGGCCCAATGGGTTGAGCGAAAGGTAGCCACGTGCGGCTTTCGGGAAGCGCGTACGCGTCGTGTACTTCGGGTTTTCCCAGCTGGTGTAAATCGATTATAATCGCTGCCCCTCATAGTAACGAGTACCACTTGTTCACTGCGTCATGTCGTAGTAACAACTGGACTAATAATAATGATAATATGTTTTGTTTGCTTAGTTATAGGCAATTGTTTGGCAACCATGATTGTTGTAGATGATAGTGCAAATTAAATTTATTTTTCCTTGTACTTAATTTACTGCTAAAACTTGAAAGTAAAGATCCATTATTAGTGCTATGTTTTATGTAAATGGTCATCCCTGTGAGTCAGCCCCTCATTCATAGGAGTCGGCTGTAGTTGACCATTTTGACGGGTAAGACTTGCTGAGTAATTAATACTTACGGTTTGTTGTTTCCCTATTTATTGTGTGTAGCTCTCCCTACAGGTAGCTGGTGTAGCTGTTGCGGCCAAGGAGTGTGGAAAGGTGAGACTCCTGCGAACTGGTCCTGTGAACCGGTTCCCTCCTCACCAAACTCCGGTCACGAGGAGTGAAGCATGTCTTAGGGAAAGATATGTTTCATAGTAGGAAACCGTTGTATCTCTTCTATGTCACTTCTGATATGTTTTAAACTTATCTCTTTTAAGACTACTTGAACTTTATTGTAAGACTTAATCGGTTTTCTATTTATATTATCACTCGTGTTGTACTATTTAGGTATTGTTGCTCAATATCACCCGAGATCGATCTTAGGCGAGCCGTCCAGTGTTTTGGGACGGTTCTACCACAAAATGACTTTTTTTTAACCGGAGGGAGTATTGGTTGTGATGGATTACACTGTACTCCAAAAATTTCTAACTGATCCTCTACAAATGCTGCAATGATGGATAGTGAAATTGCTTCCTTGAAACATAGCATTCCCATTATTACTGAGATAGAGGTAAACTACCAGTTCTAATGTCAATAAATACTCTGACAAAATGAGACTGAAAGAACTGAAAGAACGAGTAATTTGTGCCTGCTTCATTAATTCGTCATCTCACGGCTAGGAACCCGTGTTCTGGAATCTTCCTTCCCAAGACCCGCAATCCACCATCTGTTGGTCTGATTACTGCCTACAAAACCCAAAGCGGCAACGGCAAGACCGCACTCCCCCAGTCACACCAACCAAACCACCACGCGCTCTCTGAAAATCGCCCGTGTCCGCGCTCTCTGCTCGAAGCGCGAAGCAACCAGCCCTCCCAATGGCGGCGCTGTGGCGGTGGATGCTCCTCGGCCGCGTCCTCCGCGTATGCCCCGGTGTCATGGGCTCGGACGCGGACTTCTCCTTCCCCTTCGCTGAGCCTCCGAGCGTCACCGTCATCACCGCGACCCCGCGCGTGCACCCCGATCCCCGGTACCCTGATAGGCACCCCTATGTCCTCGTCGCCAACCGCGCTGGCCTCCTCGTCCACTTCTCCGTCCCGCCGTTCCACGGCGTGCAACTCGACGTCCCACCCCAGGAGAGCAAGCTCGTCCTGGTGCGCAACTTCGACCAGGCGTGTGTAGAGAATAATCCTTGCTTGCCTAAAATTAGTGATTTACTTTTCTTAGTTTCACTAGCTATGTTTAGGCAATTAGCGATTGTGTGATCGGCCTGATTGGAAGGCCATTATTTCTTACCTTGTAATCTTCTATATAAGCAAAGGAATAGACACCTAAAACGTAGCCAATTCTGCAGCAACAAACAAGACCGTGTGCCTCTGTGTTCACGTGAGTTTCGTGTGTGTTTTGGCCGTGATCTCGCCAGCAGCGTGGGAGTTGCTTCTCCGGCGAGGTTCTAACAAGTGGCATCGGAGCCAGGTTCGTCCAAGGCCTGAAGATGTCGGGGAAGAAGGCCGGCGACAGCACCTCGGCGGAGAGCGTCGTGATCCAACGGGTGATTCGTGAGGTGGGTAGCGGGAGTAGCTACCCCGTTCTCACCAAGACCAATTACTATGATTGGGCGCTCCTGATGAAGTGAAGTTGAAGGCTAGAGCCCTCTGGAGCGTCATCGAGGATGGCCGAGCCGATGCGCAAGAGGAGATGATGGCGCTCGACGCCTTGTGCGGTGCAGTACCACCGGAGATGGTGCCGTCGATCGCCAAGAAGGAGACGGCCAAGGAGGCGTGGGACGCGATCGCGACCATGAGAGTCAGGGACGATCGCGTGAAGAAATCAACGGCGTAGCAGCTGCGCCAGAAGTTCGATCTCGCCATGTTTGACGACGGTGAGACCGTCGAGGACTACGCGCTGCGCCTAGAAGGCATGGCAGCGCACCTCACCACGCTTGACGCGGAGGTGAAGGAAGCTGAGATCGTGGCGAAGATCCTGCGCAGCCTGCCGCCTCGCTTCAAGCAGATCGCAATCGCGATCAAGACGCTGCTCGACATCTCGACCATGTCGGTCGCCGATCTTACAGGGCGGCTGAAGGAGGCGGAGGAGGCGTTCAAGGAAGCGCCGACATCGCTGCAGCACGAAGGGAAGCTGTACCTCACGGAGGAGGAATGGGATGCGCAGCGGAAGAAGCGCGAGGCGGAGAACAACTCCGGCGGCGGCGCAAGAGGCAGCGACTTGGGCAAAGCAGGAGGCAGGCGCGGACGCGGACGCGGGCGCGGCAGCTCGTCTGGTGGGCCATCAAATTCAAACAAGCCCACCGGCGACGAATGCCGGTGGTGCGGGAAGCTGGGCCACTGGGCTCGCGAGTGCCGCTCGAAGCCCAAAAGGGAGCAGACCCACGTGACGTAGGATGAAGAGGAGGCCTCGCTCCTGTTTGTGAAGTTGTCCCCAACTCTATCCACAACGCCGCCGGCGAAATCCCCAAGCGCATCGCCGGCTAGGTCGCTGACACCTCCCCCATCAGAGGAGATTCCACTCTCACGGGCCCATGTGGTACCGCAGGGAGTAGAGCAGCAGCAGGACGGCAGCGGATTCGTGGCGGCGTCCACAGGATCCGCTGTCCAGATCGAGATCCGGGAGGAGAAGGTGTTCGCCCACCTTGAGGATGAGAAGGAGCGCGGCGCCGGGACCTGGGTCCTGGACTCCGGAGTGACGAACCACATGTCCGGGTCTCGGGTGGCGTTCATGAAGCTCGACACGGCGGTGCTCGGCACCGTACGCTTCGGCGATGACTCGGTGGCACGGATCGAGGGCCGGGGGACCGTCGTGTTCGTCTGCAAGAATGCCGAGCTTCGGTCGCTCTCCGGGGTCTACTACATCCCCCGGCTGACGACCAACATCGTGAGCCTTGGGCAACTTGACGAGGTTGGCTACAAGATCGACATCCACTACGGCGTGATGACGATCAGGGAGCCCGGCGGTAGGCTTCTGGTGAAGGTGAAGCGCGAGGTGAACCGGCTGTATCTGCTCCACATCAAGATCGCACAACCAACCTGTTTGGCGGTGCGTGGCCGCGGCAACGAGGTGGTGTGGCGTTGGCATGAGCGCTTCGGCCATGTGAACATGGCGGCGCTGAGGAAGCTGGCGCGGGAGGAGCTGGTGCCCGGACTGCCGGAGATCGGGCAGGTCGACCAGCTATGCGAGGCGTGCCAGACCGGCAAGCAGAGGAGAACCTCGTTCCCGGCGCAGGCGGAGTACCGGGCGGAGCAGCGCCTAGAGCTGGTGCACGGTGATCTGTGCGGACCGATCATGCCGGCGACGCCCAGAGGTAACAAGTACTTCCTGTTGTTGGTCGACGACCTCGCCAGATACATGTGGGTAGCCGCGATCCCCTCCAAGGATCGTGCCGCGGCTGCTATATCAAGGACATCCAGATGCTGGCGGAGAGCGAGTCTGGCGTCAAGATGAAGGGCCTCCGGACTGACCACGGTGGCGAGTTCACCGCGATCGAGTTCGCGATGTACTGTGCGGCCGAGGGCGTGCATCGTCAGCACACCGCACCTTACAGCCCGCAGCAGAACGGCGTCGTCGAGCGCTGGAACGGCACAGTGGTGGCCACGGCGAGGAGCATGCTCAAGGCGAAGGGGCTCCCCGGCTGGTTTTGGGGTGAGGCGGTGGCGACCGCCGTGTACATCCTGAACCGGTGCCCGACAAAGAGCGTGGACGGCATGACGCCATTCGAGGCGTGGCACGGGAAGAAGCCGGCGGTGCACCACCTGAAGACATTCGGCTGCATCGTCTACGTCCGGAACACGACGCCACATCTGAAGAAGCTTGACGACCGCGGCCACAAGATGATCTTCGTCGGCTATGAGCGTGGCTCCAAGGCGTATCGCGCGTACGACCCGGTCACGAAGCACGTCCGCGTGACGCGCGACGTGGTGTTCAACGAGCAAGCCCAGTGGGACTGGGGCACCGGCGGCGACGACAGCGAGCCGAGCGGTGGCAACGACGTGTGCACGGTGGAGTACACCACTGTTGGACAGGCCGCGCCAGACGGCGATGACGCCGTCGAGGCGCCTGCAGGAGGAACGCCGGGAGAGCAGCCACCGCATCTTGGCATGGCTGGTGGCGAGGAGGAGCCCGATTAGCCAAGCAGCGTCGACGACGACAACCTCGATGCCGACCACAACGAAGATGCACCTCTCCGGTACCGCAGCATCAACGACATCGTCCGGCAGGCTAGCTTCGCACCAAGCGCGCTCATTGCAGAGGAGCTGCACGCGGTGTGCGCTGATGAGCCTGCCTCATTCGCTGAGGCGGAGCGGAGCCCTAGTTGGAGAAAGACGATGGTGGAAGAGATGGAGTCCATCGAGGAGAATGGCACATGGTGCCTCGCCGACCTCCCACCCGGCCGCAAGGCAATCGGCGTGAAGTGAGTGTTCAAGGTGAAGAGGGACGAGCACGGGGTGGTGTCCAAGCACAAGGCACGCCTTGTGGTGAAGGGCTACGCACAGCAGCATGGCATCGACTACGACGAGGTGTTTGCGCCGGTGGCCAGGCTCGACTCGGTGCACCTGCTTATCACCCTCGCGGCGCACGAGGGGTGGGAGGTGCACCACATGGACATAAAGTCAGCGTTCTTGAACGGCGACCTGCAGGAGGAGGTCTACGTCGAGCAACCAACCGGCTTTGTCATTGCCAGGAAGGAGCACAAGGTGCTCAAGCTGAGGAAGGCGCTGTACGGACTACATCAAGCGCCGCGCGCCTGGAACGCGAAGCTGCACGATACGCTGCTGTCGCTCGGCTTCGAGAGGTGCCCATCTGAGGCGGCAATCTACGTCAAGCGAAGCGGCGATGCGCAGCTGGTGGTCCGTGTGTACGTCGACAACCTGGTGATCACCTGCGTCAGCTGCAGCGACATCAAGCTCTTCAAGAAGGAGATGAGCAGCGCGTTCAAGATGAGTAATCTTGGTCTGCTTCGCTACTACCTCGGCATTGAAGTGAAGCAGGGACCGAGTGGGATCTCACTCAGCCAAGGAGCATATGCCACCAAGATTCTGGAGAAGTGGGGCATGGCAGAGTGCAATCCCAGTCAAGTGCCAATGGAACCGCGGCTGAAGCTTAGCAAGCTGAGCACAAAGCCGCCGGTGGACGTGACTGAGTACCGGAGTCTCGTCGGGAGCCTCAGGTACGACGAGACTCCGGTACTTAGTGAACACTCGACCTGATCTTGCATTTGCTGTTGGGTATGTCAGTCAGTTTCTGGAGGAGCCACGCGAGGATCATCTTGCAGCTGTGAAGCATATCCTGCGTTATGTGGCGGGAACCAAGGATTGGGGACTCTGGTTTGGCAGGAGGAAGGAGAAGCAGGCTCAGCTGATAGGGTTCAGCGATAGTGATTACGCAGGAGATGTCGATGCTAGGAAAAGCACGACAGGACTGATCTTCTTCCTCACCGGCAGTCCAATTACCTGGCAATCCAAGAAGCAGAAGGTCGTGGCGCAATCCAGCTGTGAAGCAGAGTATATTGCAGCTGCGAATGCGACATGTGAAGCATTGTGGCTCACTCGGGTAGTAGCAGAGGTGAAAGGGAAGAAGCCGAGTGTGCCAATGCTGTTGGTGGACAATAAGTCCGCCATTGCTTTGATAAAGAACCCAGTACTCCATGGACACAGCAAGCACATCCAGATGAAGTATCACCTAGTCCGGGAGTCTGCAGAAGAGAGTCTGATCAACGTCGAGTTCATCAGGAGCGAAGAACAACTGGGCGACATTCTTACGAAGCCGCTTGGTAAGACCAAGTTCCATGAGCTGAGATCAAAGATCGGCCTGATCAATGTTGAGCACGGCAAGGCTTAGGAGGAGATTGTAGAGAATAATCCTTGCCTGCCTAAAATTAGTGATTTACTTTCCTTACTTTCACTAGCTATGTTTAGGCAATTAGCGATTGTGTGATCGGCCTGATTGGAAGGCCATTATTTCTTACCTTGTAATCTTCTATATAAGCAAAGGAATAGACACCGAAAACGTAGCCAATTCTGCAGCAACAAACAAGACCGTGTGCCTCTGTGTTCGCGTGAGTTTCGTGTGTGTTTTGGCCGTGATCTCGCCAGCAGCGTGGGAGTTGCTTCTCCAGCGAGGTTCTAACAGCGTGGCCGGGGGAGGTGTTCACGGCAACCGCCGAGTACCTCCCTATGCGCGACCGCAGCGTGGAGGAGCTTACCATTGTCAACATCGAGAGCATCGCCCTCGGCTTCGTCAGCAGCGTTGACGAGGACGGGATCGTGATCGACGACACCGTCGTCGCCGAGCTCGTGGTCACCACCGGCAGCGAGCGTGCGAGAATCATCTACTGCTTCGCGGACGCACCCTACTGGTTCCAGGAGTCTGCGGACAACCCCTTGGCCGCCCACCACCGGGACTGGGAATCCTCCGGTGTGGTCTTCCACGACGACAGGTTCTGGTGGTTCGATCTCTCGTGGGGGATCCTCAGCTCCTCCGCAAACCCCGACGAAATGAACGGGGAGCTTCTCTTCGACGAGCTCCCGGAGGGACGCGCTCTTGACATGACCCTGCCAAACATCCACGACCACCGCTGCATCACGCCCAGCAGGAACGCGCTGCGGTACGTGGAGATCATCACTGAGGACGGCGAAGCGGCGCCGAAGGTGGCCATGTGAACGGCGATCCCCGTGGCCGACGACGACGACGACAGCGACTGCACCATTGAGTGGGAAATGACGTACGTGGTGAGCTTCGAGGAGATCTGGAACGACTGCAGCTACGTAGCGACCAAGCTGCCGCGGAGGGTCCCCGTGATCGCGGCCGTGTGCCCGAAGAACCCCAACCTGGTCTTCTTCTCCCTGGAGCAGGAGCGGCGTCTCTTCGGCGTGGTCGTGCCCCAGCACAAAGTCGTGAAGTTCGTCGACGAGCCATACGATCTGGTGATGCCATGGCCGGAGCCTCCGTCCAGCCGCTACGTCCTCGCTTGGCTCCCGCAGTCTACTAATGCAGGTACGCATATGCGAGTTCCCCTCTTGTTCGCTGCCTGATGCACTCATGATGGGCTCTCGAGTCTCGAGTAGTGTGTTTTGCAGTGACATGCTTCAAGGTCAACATTGCTATCTGCATATTTGTTCACAAATCATGCCGTCTTAGTATAGCTAGAACTAGAAATTCATGGCGCATGTTGCATGGTATACCATATATTCCCATAAATCAGGAGCAAGTGCACGCTCTAATTAACTTATATAATTTCTTGTTCTTAAAGATAACTTTATCTGCAAACTTCTGTATTTAGTTCATAAACTGAACTTTTGAAGGAAAAAAAAAGGCCTACACAATTTTCATGCATGTACTCTCTCCGGTTTTAAATTATTGACACCGTTGACTTTTAACATCAACTTTGGTTGTCTTATTCAAAAAATTTGTTTTAATGTGTAAAATTTTTAGTCATGATTTAAATTCCACTAATGATAAATCAAATAATTACAAATTTTACATATTTAAATAAATTTTTTAAATAACACGAATGATCAAAGTTGATGTTAGAAGTAAACGGTGTCAATAATTTAAAACCGAAGGGAGTGCTGCACAGAAATGTAGGAGCACTTGTATGATAGGGTTACATATTATGCTCATGAGTGCGGCCCCACCTATTTAATTACAAGGTTTCTTTTGATGATTTGTATTGTCAGTACTGGCACCAGTTTGATTCTGTATGTTTAATCATAACGCCTTGACCTTTTATTCTTTTCATTTACCGCGTTAGATAATTATTTTCACTGTCATGATTCTTCGCATTAAATCACCGCTGTCTCACTGCATTGTGATCTGAAACTCTTGGCATCGATCCTTTTATGCCACAGAATCCGAAGATACGACAGACGGCAGTGAAGAGTGGATAGCTGGAGTCTTGAATTCCGGAAGCGACTGAAACTTGGAATCTGGACGTCGTTCAGACAACTTAAAGAGGAGATGAAGCCAAGGTTTATGCCTAATTTTGTTCAAGGTGAGTTATTTCTCTTCTGAGCTCTGGTGATCACGGCTCTTCACTATTCCTAAGACCATGTAAAACTTCCTTCGGTGTAACATCAGAACTTACACTTCTTTCTGCATCATATGAAGGTGCCCTGTTTTTTCTTCTGTTGGATGCATTGACAAAGTTCGCAGTACTCGTGGAATGGGATTTGGGTCATTTACCTCTTCTTTGCCACAGGCAGAAATCGCTCTAGGATTTAGATCAGTTTTACAGTTGGTCTCTGATGGAAATTTCTTGTTAAGTGCTTGATTTTTTAGACAGATGCATATGTAGTGAGTTCTGTTAGTTCAATATACCTTGTTACTTTGAGATGTATATAAGACCTGAGCTGCGAGCTGACCTTTTCTTGTACTAGGGTTATACAAGCACTGCAAATCTGACCTTTTCTTGTCCTCCTGCTATTGTCTCGTACTACATCTAGTACAATAACCAAATGTCACTTTCGGAGGATGATATTGTTTACAATTTGCAAATACATATTGCATTTGGGTTTTAGGCAACCAGCCTTTTCACACTTCACAACTTGTTTATTAGGGATATGTCGCGCACCCCGTTTCCGAGATGCACTGTGATACACGTATCAGTCCCTGGATCAGTAGCTGATACGCACAACACAACAGAATGTATATCGAAAGCATACTTCGAAAGGAAAAACTAACCTGAGACATGACTTTTAGTGGCCACACCATGAGGATCTCTACAATCCTACCCGGTTGACCAACTAAAAGCAGAGCAGAC
>BCLG01000166.1:7162-70467 GCA_001602295.1 Zoysia matrella
GGCGGCGCGGACGACGCCGCGGCCGCCGCGCGCGCCTCCGCCGTGTCCTGCTGCCGTGAGCGCGGGTGCGCCGCTTTGCTCTCCCCGCTCTCCGTCCCGCCGCCGCCGACGCCTTGGTCCTGCTGCTGCTTCTCGAAGTCGTGGTCGACGCACGCCTCCCGCTTGACCGTGGGCTGGTCCGACTCGTCCGGGTCCGCCCGCTCCCGCACGAACGCCGCCGCCCTCGACGCCGGCTCCTCCGGTGGGGGCGCCGGCGCGGCGCACTGCGTGATGACCTTGCCGAAGAGCTTGAACCCGCCGGCCGCGGGGGCCATCTCCACGTGCGACAGCATACGGACCTTCCAAGCAAGAAAAGCGGCCGGAGGCTGGAGGAGCCTGCCTAGAGAGAGAAGCGCCGGAGGAGGTGGTGGTGGGATGGAAGGAAGGATGGGTGGTGGTCGCTGCTACTTAAATGCTTCAGCTGATATGTCGCGGCAGTAAGTACGCACAGGAGCCGAAAGAAAGCCGGTGGGTTGGGCCGCGGGAAGAAAGCGACCGGACACGATACGCGGCTAGCTGTGGTTTCTTCTCTTCGGCCGCGCGCTACGACGAGCTTTTGGGCGTAACAATGGGTAATGGCCGAGGAGGTTCTCTTCTTGGCTCGGCTTCGCGGATGTTGATGATGATGAGTTGAGGTGGTGGTGCATGTGGAGTTTGTGATTCGAGGAGAATCTCGCCATTTTTATAAGGAACTGTTGCGAGACTGTGTCATCCCAAACTATGCCAAGGCCCAAGGGGAGGGAGTGGACCTGGCCGTGTGGTTTCTTTGCTGTTGCGGAAAAGCGAAGGGATGGGGGCGCGTCATCCGAGCGTGGCGGGATCCGCTACGTCGCTGGCAGCCTCGCACACCTGCCTGTGGCGTCTTCAATCCTTTGGGCCACATTGAATCTGCAAATTTCATGGAAGTCATGACATGTGAGTTTTACACGTGGGGATCTTGTGCTAGTTAGAGAAGTCGAGCACATCAACCTCAACATGGTCGGCATTCTCGATCATTCTCCGCATTTCAGTTTCAACCCACATAGCATGGAATTTTACACGATCAATCCAATCTCACAAGAAAAATACAAAAAAGTGTTTCAAAGAAGAAGCTTATCCGCAGCATCGCCTTTTCAAGTTCCTTTAAATTCGTGACAGTGTCTACTTCTCCACGTATCCAGTAACCACTTCCATCCGGATTTTGATCGGATTGCAGAAACTTTTGTCAGCAAAAGACCCCAAATCGCGCTCAATTTCAAATGATCAAAGAAGACCTACTACCACTATAGTACTACTCTTCAACTAACCGAAAAGCAACTGACGGTGGGTCGCACATTTTTTTCCCTCGCCATTTTAACAACGACCCCTTCCTTCCTTCCTTTCGATTGGGTCGGTGTGGGCTTGCAGATGTCACGCGAAAGGCTGCCAGCGCTTTGGCGTAAGAAATCTGTGGCCACAGGGCGGCGAAAAGCGAATCCCGAAAAGTACTTTTGCGAAAGCGTCGTTCTGGAAAAAAGGGCACTTCAGTGGAAGTCCGAACTGATGGCAACTTCAAAAGGCTGCGCTCCGTCTCTTTTTCAGCTGGGAAGGTGAATAAAGCACAGATTCTCTACGGCAGGCAGCCTGGAGCCAGCGCACACACATGCTGTGAATCACTGAGGTTTTGAAGGTCACCGCTCTGCAATCCACCACATGATCAGCACAAAGGCCATGAAGATAACAAAGCTCATCTTCTTTCCCAGGAGTAGGAGTATGCGGTAAACAGGGATGGATGGCTTGTTGCCCGGAAATCCGAGCTGACTGGCGTGTTGTTCACTTTTCTGCGTCGCCTTAAACTAATCGCCTCACTAGAATAAAGCAAAAGTGCAGGCACACGGCGGTGCACTTTTTTTTCCATTTTTTCTAGGGTTCGTCGATCCCACCCCCACCGCATCCCGGCATGAGCCCATATTTTACCTCAAAAAGTCCACGTATCCTCATCCAGCTTTTCGGTCTTCTTTAAGCTTTTGGAACAAGCTCAATGTGGGTGCATGTTTAGCCTGGGACGAGTTTACCATGAGAGCATGTGTGCCGATTCATCTTGGTCCCTTGTTTGTTCCAAAGAGTTTCAGAGGAACAGTATCGACGTATGCCCATTAGACAATAATGGAGTAGTACTGTAGTATTGAGATTTATCATCAGAGCATGTGTGCTGATGACGCGCACTCTTAACTAGGACCATTTTTGTGAAGTTTGTGCGAAGCGTCGAGTGCTAGGCTTTGCATTCTTCAATTATAATGCAGTGATTAACTATATTTCGGCCAGAACATAATTAGGGTCAAAGCGTCAACGCCAGCGTGACTTCTTTAAGAAACCGACGGCGGACCTACTAAAAAGAAAAATGCAAAGACACCTTCCGCGCTTTCCAAGCCGCTGATTACTTTTGCGCTACTCCTAAAACAATCCATAACAAGAATCTATCCGCCTCTTTATCGTGGAAAGGGATAAGCTTTTGGCGTGCATTTGTACCTTTGGCCCCTATGAAAATAGGAGCAAGTAGCTTTCAATGAGACAAAAGGACCGTTTGCTTAGGTTGGAAAAGCCAAAACCATGTTGCTTTTTTCTTGTTAATCCAGAAGGGGTGCTTTAGGATTTTGCACTTTTATTTGACAATAAACCAAGGGGCATAAACAAGCACAACGCTTTATTATCCTTTATGGAGTAGATATTTTCTGCCCTTGTTAGATTGTTGACGGATCAAGACGTGGCATAATACTTGCATACGACAGTGCAAGGGAGGCACATTGAAAAAGAAAATTAACGTAATTCTAGTCCTAGCAGGATTACTAGCAGGGGCGGAGCTACGTGCTCTCGTCGAGGTCAGCTGACCTCAATGATTTCCAGCCAAATCAATGGAAAAACACTATTTATCTCTATAAATATGATTTCTGACCCGTTGCTAATCCTGCTGACCCAACGAGCTCACTCGCTAGCTCCGCCCCTAATACTTCTTTCGTCTCAAAATAAGTATTGTTTTTTATTTTGAAATCTCTCTTTAACTATTTATTTTATTAAAAAAATTTGTGAAAATTTATTTATTTTATTGTGAAATAATTCATTATTAAAAGTACTTTAAGTTTGACTTACTTATTTTCGCATTTTCGTAAATTTTTTTAATAATACTGATTTTAAAAAATAAAAAATATTACTACTTATTTCAAGACAAAAGGAATGACACTCTATTGTACTTTGGATAACAAAACAATGACCAAGCCATAATGGAGTGGTTTTATTGAGACAATTGTACTATCCGTGCTTCATAAAGTCAACTCCTAGCAGCTCGGCAAGGGCGGCAAGGGCAGCAAGACTGCTCCGAATCCATCGATCCCGTAACAACAAAATTTCCGTGGAACAGAGCGGTGGCGGCGTTCCGTTGATGAGCCGATGATGATGACGAGATGATGGGGCAAGAGAACGTGGGGCGCGTCCCCGCGCCAATAAATGGATCTCTCCACCACCGGTACGGCGCGCGTCGGATCCCTGGCCTGGTCCCCCCTGCGCTGCTCTGCTCTGCCTCTTTTTGCCGTGCGCGTCAGTGTCAGTCTGACCCGCTCAGACTCGCAGACCGGGACGAGATCAATGAACGCAAATGAATGCGGATGACCGGGAGGGAGCACACAGTCACCATCCGGACTACTGCCGTCGCCGCTGCGGTTTGGTACGCTAACCTCCCTCCAGTCCTCGCGAATGCGATACCGTTTCCATCCTCCTCGAGCGGCCCCTAGGCACCAATCTTGCTACAGTTGCCATCGGGCGAGTAGTACTGCGAGACGGGCCGCATGGAGATGTTAAGAAGAGTCGTAGATGCACGCGGACGGCATTTCGATTTGTTTGTGCAGTTCGTCTTATGATTGGTTTGGTTGGCATCATGGTCTGTCCGTCTGTCTGCATGGGCGGCGAAGTTCTACATCCACCCCGTTCCCCGGACCTTGCCTGAACGGGATGCATCCGCACCTAACCACACAGATACAGCTCCAATAATTTGCTCGTGCACGTTTGTCTGGTGTAGGAGGGGATGCCTGCACTTTTTAAGCCAAAAGAAGATCAATCGAAGAAATGGAGAACAAAATCGGAGAGTAACGTAGGAGCACGTGCCACAGGAGAGTACCGGGACCCCATGGCAGGCAGGCAGGCATCGAGGCACGCGAGAAGGGCCCAAGCGGGGCAGGACGCGTAAATTCGTGGTGATCAACGGAAATATGGAGTACTAGTACGGTGAATTGCGCCTAGGCTGACGGTAACAAAAGCTTCGACGGGGAGAGTAGAGATGGCAGCCTGTGTCGTGCAACAAATAGCGTTCCGAGAAGTATAGAGTATACAGTATACTATAGTTCCGTTGCTGCCTCGACGGGCCGACAATTTAAACGCGCAGGGTATCACTTGGGCATCAGAAGTAAAATGATCTCGGATACTAAGCATGGTCTTCGCCTGCAAGAGCGATCATCAACGCGCCATCTGACCTTGTTCTTCAGCCGGTTTTCTGCATACGAGCGGCTACGCCCTTCACGGTCAGGATGAGGTGTGTCCAACCCCAGGGCTTCCTCGTGGTGTTCAGCTTCACGAAGTCATCCAGTCAAACAGCCACAATATTTTAAACCAGAGGGAGTACAAGGAAATGGAGTACAAAAGATAGTAGTAGCAGGGAACATTTTTTCGCTCAGCGTAACAATACTTGCTGCGACAATGTTATGCCACAAGCACACAGGCTAACTATGATAAAGGTCAATTTCAAAAGAAAATGTGTAATACAAATATTTGATGTGATGACAGGGAAACAAAAGAAAGGGGCAAAATTAGCACGGTGGATAAATCAACCGCTGCAGAAGTCAATTGGAGAGAGTGAATAAAGTACCTAAACCCCCATTCATTCTCCATTCTACCATTCTTCACAATGGTTTGGAAATGACCCCGTTATCTGATCGTACACTGGAGTCACCCTGCTATACATGATTCTAGAGCTACAGAATGAGCCAAAGGCAAGTAAACAGCGTATCAAGCTTCATAAGCAAATTAATTCTCAGCTATGCATTAATTGCCTTTCACGGAAGATCTCTCCAAGTTGCTGATACAAGTATTTTTGCTCCTCATAGGTTAGGTTTCTTATAATCTGAATGATGAAAAGTAGACACCAGTTAGAACCCATTAAGATAATGACATCAAATATCAAACTATGATTCTCACCTGATCCAATATTATCTCGACTGAGAAGTTTTGAGGAGCAATGAACGATTGGTGGTATATATAAGCAAACACTGCCATAACCATCTGTGAAAAAAAGCACGGGGAAAGTTGTTGAGATACACCACAAAAGTTTAAAATGTTACTACCTCCGATCTTAAATTATTGCAGTTAGAATAAGAAATTTAGTTAAAAAAAAACTAAAGTTGTTATCCTAACAACAATAATAAGGAATCAGAGGGAGTAAAGCACAAGGTTTCTTCAGCTTGGCATGAAAAATTTCCTATGGTCAATTTTGTTCTCCAACCTTCCTGCTCCTTCATTCAATTTATTTACTCCCTCCGGTTTTAAATTATTGACACCGTTGACTTCTAACATCAACTTTGACCATTTGTCTCATTAAAAAATTTGTTCAAATGTGTAAAATTATTAATCGTGATTCAAATTCCACTCACATTTGAACTTTTTTTTTAATAAGACGAATGGTCAAAGTTGATGTTGAAAGTCAACGGTGTCGTTTTTTAAAACCGGAGGGAGTAATAAGAATTAAAACACTCTTGTGAAGTGTAACAACATACAAAAATAATAGGGGCTTTCCCTTACTGTAATTACTTTCAAAAACAACAACACGAAAAAATATGTTTAAAATAAAAGGTGGAAAAAAAAATATGCTCAGACTAGCCTTTTCAACCAAAGCAAAAAATTACTTCCCCAAGAATTTTACTAGTTCAAATATATGACACATCAACACCATAACTAAACAAAAGGAGGGAGGACATAATATCTCCTTGAATGGGAGGAATAGTATACCACAAAATGAGGTTGCTTTGCATTAACATTTAGTTAACTGATTCTTTATAGTGCATGGTATGGTGCTAGCCTTCCACGTGCCATCCTCCAACTTGTACGAGTAAATTACTAAATTTCAAAAAAAAAACTATTTCTGACATGAGCTGTAAGAGCCTGCAAAATTTGGTGCTCAGTGCTAAAAAAAGTACACCAAATTATTTCTTCACAATTTGCATCAAAAGTTGCAGATCCTTGCAATTCATGTCAAAACAGTTAAGTTTTTTTTTCCCTGAAATTACTCATATTGATAGAATCAGAATGCTGAATTATATGCCAGAAATATTTCCCTACAGATCAAATATTTACTTAGAGTCTTAGACAACTTACTTGACAGTCCATTCTGTCAGTAATCCCACCATGCCCAGGAATGCTGTCACCAAAATCCTACAAAATAAATAGATAAATAATATACATCAACTGATGTAAAACTCATCTCTTTAATCATACTTAAAGGACAGTGGCAGATTCTACCTTTATTTTAAAGGCCCTTTTGAAGCCACTTGCGAAAAACCCTCCAAATGGTGCTATTATTGATGCAAACAAACCTAAGGCCAAAGCATGCCACTGAACAGGCAAAAGGGCAACTTCCTTCCATGGGAACTGTCAGCATAGACGATGGAATCAAACTAAGTTTGATAAACAACTTCTAATTGTCTTCTCAATTAATCATAAGAATCGAATGGTATCTTTCAAACCACGTACCCAAACTTTGACGCATATAAACTAACGGAATTCTACATTCAACACTAAAGGACCGCCCTAGTTCCTGCTAGTGCAGGGTCCGAGGAACTGTCCAACCACTTTAGGCCTTTTGTACGTAGCATTTCCCTGCATTTCTACAAGAGGCTGTTTGTGGGACTCGAGCCCATGACCATGACGGTCACAAGGCAACAGCTTTATCGCTAACAAAAAGAAGTAAACCATGGGTCTCTCTTGACCACATATATACAACATGTCATGGTAGACAAAAATCATCCCACATAAACCATCCCAATGTTAACTGTGATAAGGTTCAAGGGATCACATCCAATAATTCCAGCACTGAAATACAAATGAAAGTGCTGGCTAGGACCAAAATCAACCAGAAAAATACATTGCCTATCCTCCGAACTTTTTTAGCTGGGAACTTTGGAGAGATGCCCTCCTAGAGTAAAAGAAATCTTAATAAGAAAATAAAGTGAACAAAGATGAATTTCTCACCCATTGCGGCACCCATTTGCCCAAAGAGTAAAGTTCCGGCTTAAACATAGGGCCAGGATCACAATGAAGCCACCCTGTCGAGAGATCCTGAAATTACACGCATGAAATATGTAAGAACACAGTAACTAATTGGCCATAGAACAAACAATGTGAATCCAAAAGAAATGTGGGTCACCTTTCTTGGACATGTTAACCATTGGAAATGGCCCATTACATTTGCTAACTGCCAACAGACAAAAGTGAACAACATATCATATACCCCCCACATTTTACCCAGAAAGGGATTAAAACAGATTACTAATTAAAAAATATTCCCCTGAAGGTTGTCAATAAAATCAAATATTGCAACGAATACGATCCTGCGAGCAATGTTAATAAAATCTCACCAGGAAAGCAGAGATGATAGTTGTTACTGATGCACCAATAAAACCTTCCCAAGTCTTCTTTGGAGATAACTTGATTAATGGTGTTTTCCCAAGAAAGAAGCCAAATAAATAAGCAGCGATATCATTTATCACAATCAGTGAGGCAGGCAAGAGAAACCTGAGTAAACATATTTGTAGATGTACAGAATTCATTAAATCTAATAACATCAATAACAATGTATTTAAAAATTAAACAAAGGAAAAGTCATCCACAATATATATGTAGGTGTCATTCACGGAAAAAATTTCAAACTCAAAAGGGAAATTGTATTGAGGCATAGAAATCAGATCACCAAAGTTACTGCTATTATTAAAAGTAACAACTGATGACAGTAAATCACCAAAGTTCATGTTCTCTTTGAGTAGGAATTGGGGTGCCTATTTCATCAAAATGTCTAGTTCTTTCTAGGTTGGCTGGGCTCATTCTTCTTTTTCATTCTGAAGGTTCCTTTTTTGAAAGACAAGGAAACTTCCACATCAAATTGCTACACCAATAGTTACACGTGTTATATCCAAACAAGATATATATATGGCTAGAAGCTTCATACATATCAACAAGTTTAAACTTTACACAAGGTAATGGCAAAGGGAAACATATCACATACCAGAAAATCCCTTCAAATATATTGGCCACAGTGAAAGCAGACTGTGCAAAAACTGTTAAAAGGATCATGTGCGTCCAGGCATACTGTTTGAACTGATACTTGTATGTCTTTTTCTTCAGAGTCAAAATAAACCATACAAACCCTAGATTGAAGGAAATGTATATATTAGCATTTTCTAAGATGTGCACCAAAAATTCAAGATAAGCAGATTATCAAAGCACAGCTGTATATAGAACAACACATGCAACCAAGAAAACAAAACTTGGCTCCTGTGGGGAAAGACCTCCCCCGCGGTACTCCACTATGAAGAGCTCAAATAGAGCTCAGCCAAAAAGGGTCATGAAAGCTGACACCACTCCCAACAAATGTCCATAAAAAATATACATACCATTAATATATAGTGCCAAGGTTGACTATCCAAATTAAATCAACTGAAAATTTATAGCAAATAGTGACTAGTTTCCTTCAACTAAATTCTAGAATAGCAGAATCTTTGGCTAATCTATTCAGAACTGGATCATAAACTCAAGTAGAATCACCTCAAAGTATTGCAAATACAGAATGAAGTTTTCTAATGCAGTTACCACAGAAAAGTACTGCACATTTGCAAAAGGTACTGATCCTACCTGCAATATAAAGGAAATAGCAAATAAACATCTGATACTTTATCAGGCCACTTACGACCTTATACAGCAAGTGATCTGATGTTACAGTATTAACAAGCTGACGACTAAGAAAGCGGCCATATGTATAAAGCATCGCCGTGAAGAAGAAGTGCCTGCAATAAAGTATAACGTTTGTGCATAAAGAATAGACTAACCAAAATAATGTTGAAAAACATTCAATTGTGGTGGCGATAATTGATAATTTTTGGTTTAGACTCTCTTTTTTACATGAAGTTTCTGATTTAGACTTTGTAGAATGAAAATATTCCAATCCTTACCAGTTCAGTAGCCTGAACCCTGGCAGTTGCTTATCTTCACTGGATTTTCTGAGCAGGTTAAACAGCTCCCTTGCCATGTATATTTGAATCACAACCACCATGGCCCAGATATAAAGATGACCCATATAAACAATCAAGATAAAGCCGCCAATCATCCATACAGTAGAATAAGTCCGAATAAGCATGGATTTATACTTGTTCTGATCATTGATGAGCAACGGCTGTTCATTAGCTCTGTTCCCATCTAGGGCAACCTGGCGAAGATGATCATGATTATCTCCAAAAGAGTACTCAAGAAAGGCTGCGGCTCTAGCTTTGAAACATGCTACCATTTAAGTATCAACATACAAGTGACTGAGAGAATTGTTGAAAATTATAAATAAATACACATACAATAGGTACAGTTAACGCAAAGTCTTATGCATGTTACAGAACATTGCCACTTCACCACGACACTAAATAGGTTAGACATGCAAATGTTGCCATAAATAACGAAAGCAATACATATGGACAGAGTATGGAGCTTCCATTTGCTAAAATGAGAAAGATAACAAGAAATTTAACGAACCTCAGAAGGTTGCCTCCGCCGTCTAACACGCCCTACATGAGAAGGAGAACCATCGCTGGGGCCAATATCCTTTTGCATCCCTGCTACTCAATCTAAAAATCACAACAGTCAGAACAGATTCAATCACAACACTGATATGAAGAGTGTGTAACTACTACTAAAAATAAAGTCACAAAAAAACAAGGAGTACTACTAAAACATAATGAGACACTGGTGAAAATTAGGCTTCTAGAAACAGAATGTGAGCTAATTGCTTTGCTATATTTCGATGTTTAACTGAACTGAACTCCAGGCAAAACTCATTCGTAGCATAAGCTGTCATCCAGGGGCGGGCTTTAACATGGCTCCAACAATTCGGGGGAGGAAATAATAACAAAAAAAAAAAACTGCTATGATAAGCCAATCAACGAACTGGGCTGACTGGAGCATCTATCCTCGAATGTGGTGTTCGAATTTGAGCGCCCATAGCAAACGGAAAGAACCCCAGATTCCCAGACCTGTTTAAGCAAAGCTAGGGTTCCTCACCTGTGAGGTGGCGATGGGCGCTTCAGCCGAAGCGGAGAACGCCTCCGGCCGGAGCCCGTGCTCGGCAGTAGGTCGATTGATCGGCGGCCTCCCGCGCCTCGCCGGGAATGGGAGGAGTGAAGGGGATTGGCCAGGGGCTTAGGGATGGTTAGATAGCGGCGCGTCAGTGTTGTTGCCACTATTATTTCCCCCGCACACGAATTCTAAAATTTTGTTTAGGGCGAAGCGCCTTTGGCCAGCACGCGTAAATGATCCGTCCACGCAACAAACAAGCACATCGCTCTCGCGATTATTAATTCCCGCTCGCAACCACTCATCCGCGAGCCGCGCGAAATCATCCGAACTGCTAATCAAACCGTGTGTTCAACCGTAGAATTCGAGGGGTGGACAGAGAGGACAGCTACCAATCGCAAGCCACTAAGCCACGAGACATTCCCCCGCGGCATCAACAGTCGTAGCCGCACCGCGGCTCATGCTAACCGGAAAGGAAAACATCACAGTGAACGAAACTCTCCAGAGTGACCAATATTCAGAGGCAGCAACTGGTAAACCGAAGCACGGGTGATTCCGACGGCGTGCTAGCTTAGGGGCGGAGGCATGCGCGGAAGTACCTCGAGGTCGCGGCGGCAGCGGCGGTCTCCGGCGGGGTCCGGAGTCCGCCGGAAAACTCAACAGTCCGCAGAGGGGTCGGAAGGCGCGCGGCGGGCGTGGAGCGGGATTTGGAGAGAGATGCGTCGCTTGAGTAGAGGCAAGGGATGGAAGGGTGTTGGTGGCGATGCTCTGCTCTGCTCGGCTCCCCGCCTCGGGCGGCCTCCCTCGTGGGTTTCGGCGCCGAAGGAAATTCCTTGCTCCGATTCGCAATTGGTTTGCTGCTTGCGGCCTTTTATATTTATTTCCCCGTTGAAAAAGGCAAAAAGCTCTTGGGTGAACGGTATGGAACAAAAACGGGTGGGAGGAAATTGAAGTTGTATCAATTCTTCCATTTTGCCAGGTTCGACCCCAGGGAGTCGACTGGTAGCAGCAAGACTCCAGAAACCGGCGTGTATTTTCTTGATCGCGACGAGGACCAGAGACGCGCTAGCTCGGCCAACGTTTGACCGCTGACGCGCACCGCCATGTGTTGTTCAAGTACAGCAGCGATCTCCCACCCTCCATCAAGCCAGTGGTAGTACCCGCCACCGGTCTCGCCGGACACCTAGCACCGTACTACTCCTATCGTGTATGGGATGCTTTTATATTATACGCCGTCTGAAAAGAAACCCAAGCTTTGGGAAGCCACCACATGGGGTACACGCTCTCGTCCACTAGCAGAGCTCAAAAGCGCGGCCTGAACTGGGAGGCGCTGCTTCCTTCTCTCCTCTCTCTATCTGCTTTCGGATGGAAGTGGTGCGAGAATATGTTGCCGCCACTGGCCAGCAGGCGACGAGGACGACGAGGGAATTTGATGCGGGAATCGAATCGATCCCCTCAGCCGCGCACGAGCGGGCTCCTCGCCTTTACGGCCTTTTCGAGAGGAGTGACGGGAAAGCACAAAAGCCCGTAAGTATGTCTCAGCCCATGCTCGAGGATCTTACGGGCGAGTTGGGCTTTACGAGGGAGGAGTCCCGGCCTGCACGAGTGAGGTCAAGAAGGATTCCGCAACTTCTCTACTGAAACATTCAGGTCTCGTTGTGCAGTGGTTATACTGGGCTGAGGAGCCCAAACCTCAGCGTTCAGGCTAAACCGTAATGTTCGACACATGCCGATCGACTGGCCCACCGAGAGTCAAGAGCTAGTTGGCAGTACGATTTGAATTGATCATCCAAGAGAAAATATTTGGTGACACATTACGTGCGATATTTCCATGGTGTGGCGATAGGATGGTACTCTGCCAAAAAATTATCGATTCCCATCATCCCGTGAACACTCTTGGGGGGAAGATCTGCTGAGTGGAGAGGGCGCCAAGCCACGAGGTAACACAGTCCACTGAAAAGAACGTAATACCAAGCAGCAGCCAGCATGGGCAGGTGCATGGCGGGATACAGTAAGATAACCGAGCTTTTTGTTTAACCAACTTGGCTAAGCCTTCTGCGTCGTCATCACCACCATCATCTATGTGTTGCCTGCGTCGATTTCCCTGGAGATATACAACGACCGCTAGGCTGTTCACCATCATCTACGTGCTGCCTGCGTCAATCTCCCTGGAGAGATACAACGACCGCACAATACTCAGAAGAGTGGACAAGGGCCATGTTCTGTGAACAGTTTCTCACGTTACTGGGCGGCAACCGCCGGTAAAGAGACGATCTGATCTAGCGAGACGGATTTTCTTACGTGTGCTGATTAGTGGCGCCAGCCATCACGTGTCCGACCGCTATAAGCCGGTAGCTAGGTAACAACAGAGTCTCGAGACTGATCCGGCCCGGCGACCGCGCTTTTTACCCGGGGGAAACGAAGCAGTTGAGCCCTCTCCCCAGCTTTTCGCCGGAAAGGCCGGTCAGGCACACGCACATGAGCGCCATATCCGGCTCGAGAACTCGACACGCCAAAAGGCGACCCGTCGACAGAGGGAGAGAGAGACCTGCGAGCTTGTGCGTAATGGGAAGATCGCCGTGATGGTGCTTGTGGTCCACGCGGCTCATCTGCACGTAGATCAACATGGTTCGGACCCCTCCGGAGCCTAGATCAAGTAGCCTGTAATTAAGCTTTTCTTCCCGGATCTTGCTGCAGCCCCACAATATACATCGTCCCGCTCTAATCTCCCTGCCCCTAACACACGGAAAACCCATCAGTTGTTGGTCACACATGGACGCACACGAGCTACAGCTTTTAAGCTGGCGGCAGTCCTCCATGGGCTCTAAACAAAGATTCTTGTGATGATCTCTCTGAAGTAGGAAGAGGCGATCGAAAGGTCGACACCTTCACGTTCCGGTATATGCCGTTGCAACGAGATGCTAGCAGCAGTTAGGGGGCAATGCGATTTGGGGAGGTATGGAGGTACGCTCGGACAACTAAAGGGCGCACTGCAGTTCAGTTAAACGCGACTATCGATCTCAAAAGAGCGCATGGACTCATGCACACACATGCTCTCAATCAGTTTCTTTTTTAGCTTGGCAGTTGCTTAAAGGTCTCTTTTAGTACTACTACTAATCTGCATTTGGGCTACCGGCCTCAGCAAGCTCGTGATCCACTTGTCATTACAAATTTGCTACTAGTAGAGATCGCAGCTTCTCACAAAGCCTAGATGAGTCAACATGGATTACCGCGTCTGTTGACATGTTGCCGATAGATTCAAGCGCAAAAAAAAAGTGAAAAATAACGTACTAAACCATATATGTCCACCTTAACTAAGGTAGTAGTTCTTTTGTTGATCATATCGAGATCTCTTACCTTAGACATCCACTACTGCAGAAACTAGGGTACTCCTGGCTTTGTGATCGGTGAACAGGTGAAGGACAAGCAAAGCTCATCGCACGATCATCATTCCGCGGACTCGAGAGCAATGATCACGAGACGATTTTGCGTTTTCAGTTACGGGCCGGGCTAGGCAGCGGCGCGCGCCGGGGTGTTCGTTATTGGTACCCGCGGCTGAGAATAATAATACTAGTACAGTACTTTAGAAGGCGCTAAGCTACTGATTATGCGCCCCGTTAGGGCTAGAAAGCAAGCTCGCCGATCCAGTAGTAAATCTCAATCTGGTAGTAGCAGCAGCATTCTCTCCTGGGGCATCGAAAACGATTAAACAAGCGGCGCAGTGTGCGTGTGGGGATCGATGGCTGGAAGGTAATCATGCCATACAGCAGTCGACATCCCTCTTTCTATAGCAGCAAAAGCAATCCCCATTTGGGGCTACTGTATTTCAATATCTTAGCATGTGTATCAATACTCTAATAGTACTAATACGTACTCTGCTAGCTTGTTTATTGTTTCACGCCGTGCTAGTGTGTGCTCTCTACGCTGGCTCTAACTAATCCACCATGAACAGAACATAAAAGAAGCCAATCCATATGCAGCAAGCTGAATATATAAAAGAGGATATTAATCCTTGTGCTTTGTCACAGTCAGATCACCAGTAATATGTCTGCTCCACTGTCCACATGTAGCACCTCGCTCATTTGCATTAGGAACAAACAAGACATCCTCAGTCACTCAGATAAGATGACAGTCTCACAGTCTTCCTCCAGTTTGATTGAGAAAAAGACGCAGGAGAAACACATTGTACGTGCCCATATCTTTATGCCATCTCATATGTAACCCTCCAAGGAGGAACCTTTACATTACCATTTCTTTTAATACTGCTGCTTACAGTACTAGCTAGTGAAAAAACTGAAGAAAAAAAAAGGATCTAGTAGCACTAGGCAGGAGCAGCAACAAACCATAACCCTCTACAGAAATCATTTAAGGAAAAGTGAAACTCCTAGCGCATCAATGCAATTGGGACCAAAGGGTTATATGGATGCAGATATACGCGCAACCAAACTGATCAGCTCCACTAAAAGCAGCAGCAGCAGGACTGGGAGGGCTTGTCCTTAGTCCCAGCCTAATTTTTTTCTTCTTTTAAAAGTTTCGTTAAGTATGCAACAGCAATGGTTGGTGGGTGATGTGCGTCAATGGCGCCACGGCCCCAAAGGTGGAGCTCCCAATCCATCATCCATGCTAATGCTATGCTAGTGGAGGGCGAATGGGGCCTCTACGGCAATGATTGGTCTACTCATTGATAGCTAGAGCTAAACTTCCATCTGTTGATGATGGACGGTTTTAGGGCTTGTGGTACTACTACTGCTCCACTTTCAAGATAAGTAAAAAACAGAACTCCTCCTAGTGTGAACAGATCATGAGACGAGTTGCAGAAAAGGAGGGGGAAAGAAATGAGGGGAAAGAGATCCAGGCAAGGAGATGTTCTCTTGATGATGTTTCTATACACAAGCAAGATTACAATAGCTACAAAGTACTGTGGAGATAAGTGTACTGTGTTGAGTTCATTCGGTACACAAAATCGTACTGTACTGTAAAGAAAAGTAGCATATAGTAGCAAAAATTGTACCTTCTTCACAAAGACATGATTCACCTTGTAAAGTAGCCAAGGCAGGGGAGAGGATGATGATGGTGCTCTAAAGGAGAAAAAAGAGAGCAAAAATAAAAGCCAAATGGCAGCAGAACAGGAGGAATTAAGCGCTATCAAACTATTAACTTCGGTAGTAACGAAATCAAACTATATAGAAGAAGAAAACAACAGCCAAAAAAAAAAAAGAACACCTTGCTTGATTACAAGTCATCCTCGGTGATGCACTCGAGGTGCGGCCGCCACACGGCGACGCGCCCCCGTCGCCGGTCCCTCGCCGTGGAGGCCTTCTCCTTCATGATCTCCGACAGGTACCGCTCGTTGGCAAGCAGCCGTTCCTTGTCGCCTTCAGTGCTGGTGCAGCCCAGCCCGGACGCGGCTGCCGCGTTACTGCTCACAATGCCTGCTGGTGCCCGCGGGGCGCTGCTCTGATGATCCTTCCTCCTCCGTCGCCTCCTCGCCGCCGCGGCAGCGGGGTCCTGCCGCTGCGCTGCGGCCGCCTTCTCGGGCGCCGGGGCGGGAGGCGCGGCCATGACCGGCATGAGGAAGTAGATCTTGCCCTTCTGCAGCTCGGCATTCGGCGGCAGGACGACGGGCTTCTGCACGACGATGCCGGCGCCCCCGTCGGCGGGGCACGTGGACGGCGGCTTCCGGAGGACGTGCTTGGGGTAGGCCTTCATGATCTCCCCGGCGAGCACGGGCCCGCTGATCTCCTCCACGCGGCCGTTGGAGTGCACGATGCGCACTACGTCCAGCGCCCCGCACGGCAGGATGCACGCGATGCAGCACCGGATGGTGTCCATGGCCGATGGACTCACTGACCTTTCTTTTCCTCCTCCGCGTGCACACGCGCACTCTGGTTTCTTCACGGCCTGCCCGCTGCGCTATCTCATATGGCTGGGGTAGGGGAGAAAAAAGCAAGGAAGATCGATCGAGGATGAGCTGCTGGGCGATTCCCGCACGAGCGAGCGAGCGAAACGAGCTCGGAGCTGGCCTTGGGGTCCTTTTGGTGCGGGTATGTTCGAGCTGCTTGCTTTTATATAGCGGCACCTTAAGATACTCAGCTACTATCAACTAGCCGAGGGATGAAGACACGGGGAGCTTGTACCACGGGCGACTGAGAGGGAACTGGTTCTTGTTCTTTCTTGCGAGAATTGTGAGATCTCACAGCTAATAGCAACCGCGGCTAACTGATCAACGCATGCAGTTTCACTACCACAAAGTCCACAGTGGCAGCAGCTCCAGGCTCCAGCTCCAGTTAGTTTTCTAATAGTGTTTTTTACAGCTCACTTTCTCGTTGGCTGCTTTGCTTGGCCTCTTCTTTCCTTACGTGGGGGTGGGGCGGGTGAGAAGGAGGCGCGCGCGGTGTATATAAAGAAGTGGGGCTGCTGGGGGCCTGGGGCTCGCTGTGGATTCAATCCGGCTTCTGTTCATTCTACATCGCCTTTCATCTTTATCCCTTGGCCCGCTTTGAGCATGCAAAGCGTGGAGCCCCTGGCCTAAATCATTGCCACTCCTACGCAACCTTGTACTTCTGTTAGGACTAGCGAGAGGGGGCCTGGTTCTCATGGGCGCATCATGTGCGATTCCTTGTGGAGGATAGTGGATCCTCTGAAAATTCTGAGGTTGGAGCATACCTTGTGGATCTGAAACTGAAAGGCGAGTGAAAAAAAGTGGAGGAAGCAGAGGAGTAATCTATGTTAGTACCACCATTTTATCCGTTGATCTGGTCACGGACCGCAGAGACGCAACATAGGTCTATGCCATCACTGTTGGATGATGGAAATAGCCACAGTTGAATATGCTTCTTGTCGTTCAGAGAGACATGCACTGAACAAGTAATGGACGCCTGAGCTGTGTGTCTGGTTCAGGGGACGTGAAACTTGATCAGGGCCCATATGCATGCGAACCAGAGGTCCGGAACGAAGCAAGTTCCGAGAAATGCTACACTTACATACGGAGACTTATGAAGATTTTACGAACTGTTGAATTGAACCGACCACAACCGCTGATCAATGAAATCACCCGGGCTCCGCACAGAGTTGGGCCAATGTTGCCTACCCACGTCAACAAGTTCGTAACAAGTGCGTAGCATTTGTTCGTAGACAGAGCATTGCTCGTTCCCCTGTGATCGATGATTCTCATTTCTTGAGGCAAACTGATTCTGCACAGATAAGACTCTCAGATGTTATTTATCTCTATTATCATGGTTCCTCTGCACCAAGGAGGAATAGGAGGAGGCTATGGGCAATGGCGCACACACGTACGGAATGGGCCGCGTTTGTTAGATAAGCAAAGAGCATAAACAAGCCACCACTGCCATCCAAGGCGTCCGTCCACGTACAATACGAACAATATACTACTACTCCAAATAAAGTAACACGGGATTATGATATTCCGGAACCGTCCAATACGTCAACGTCGCGGGAGCAGGAGGATCTGGGGCCATACGAGTCGACAGGCGCTGATAGGCGGCCGCAAGCGGGCACGTTCGTTGGGAGGTCGGGGACGAGGCGGCACGGCGCACACGCAGCGCTATCGGCGTCCATGTATCGGTGCTGGCTGGCCCCGGGAACAGCAGCGCCGGTCGGCCTGCTCGTCTCGTCCCGTGGATGGACTTGAGGACAACGCTGCGGGTTAGCCGCGACCCTTGACCCCCCGAGCAGCGCGGCATTGACGGCGACGGCGAAAGCTACTTGGACGACGCTGGCATTGAGATCCTCTGCGCGACGCGCGCGGTACTGCGAACTTGTCGCGCACGGCCGCCCGAGCACACTGCGCACTTCCAACGACCCCGCCGGCAGGCCGTTCTCTCTTCGGTGAGTCACAGGCTCTTCCATTCCAAACCCACCTGTTCTGGTTCTTCTAAGAAAAGGTAAGGTTAATCAGCCCCGGGCACTACCTACGATGATCCACTCTACTACGATGAACAGAGAGGACAAGCTGCTGACGGGCTCTGGCCTCATGCTCTACTCTAGTCTCTAGTCGCGCACGCGCGCGTGTGAACCGCTCAACGGGTGCCGCTGCAGCCGCGTGTGTTTCGGACAAAACAAAAGGTCGCGTCGGGCGAGGCGCGTGGATCTCTGTTCGGAGCTCGTGAATGCGCAGCTGCTCGATCCGCTCCTCTGCCGGCCTCCATTTGTTTTTGGCCATTCGGGAACGCACCACCAGATCTTTGGATCCGCACAAAGCCTACCACCTCGGATCGACCACTAGAGCCGCGTGACGGGATCTGATTGCAGGCGCTGTACACGGCGTGCTCGCATGTGCTTCACGACGACGGTCGAACTTGTCATCGCTCGCCGTGGCTTCCGATAATTGCAGGTGAATATTTCCCTTCAGAGCCAGGGTGACGCCCTGAGCGTGACACGTTCGATCCGCACAAGCGACGCAGCAGAGGACGGCGGAGTAAAAGCCGGTTGGAGCCAAACAGAAGCGCTTGATCCGCGTCAGAATCCACCACCACGCACAGGCACGGCCAGGGTTCACAAAACCGACCAAATCGGACCGGTTTTTGTGAAAACTAAGTCAAATCGGTCCAGTCCAATTTTACCGGTTGATCGGTTTTTAAATTTTTTTATTAAATTTGAAAATTTAACAGATTTTAAAATAAAAAATATGATAAAAAATTAGATCAGAAGCACAACAATCTGGTTGAATCATTTTTTAAAAATAGTGTAGTTTACATGTCGAAAAAAATTGTCAAAGTTAAAAGGCAAAAATAGAAAGGGACAATGGTGTTTTAACTATAGATTTTTGATTTTTAGATTTTATGATTTCACCATTATTTTTTGAAAGCTAAACTCAATTGTACCACAAGTCCGTTAAGTCACTACAACGGTGTTAATTTTTGACGTGAAATTGACAAAATTGCCCTTTGTTTGTTAATTTTTTGTATATATACAAGAATTAAAATTCTAAATTTTAAATTTTAAATTGTGGACAGAATTTGACACAAAATTCAAAATTTGAAATCAAAATTTCACATTTTCAAAATTTTGAAAACTGAATTTCAAATTTTTAAACTTTTGAAACGTGAATTATAACTTTCAAACTTCTGAAATCTGGATATTAAATTTTCAAAATTTGAAATCTTCAAGATTACAAATTTTTGAAACCTGAATTTGAAAATTTCAATTTTTTTCAAAATGTAAAACCTGAATTTGAAAGTTCCAAATTTTCAAAATTTTGAAACCTGAATTTAAAATTTTTAGATTTTAAACTTTTATGAACATTTAATTTTTTTTTATCAAATTATGTTCACATTTCGAATTTTGAGCATCGAATTAACAAAACTATGTTGTAATCACAAATTATAATTTTGTTTTTTCTCACAAAAAGTTAACACCGTTAGAGTCATTTAACGGATTTGTGGCTCAATTGAAATTGGCTTTAAAAAAGTGATGGCTAAATCACAAAATCTGAAAATCAATGGCTGAATCACAATTAGACTAAAAATCTATGGCTAAAACACAATGGCCCCAAATAGAAAAGAGAGCCTTATCCACCCCGAGCACCCCAGCGCCTCAAACATACTCTCGTGAACTCTGTCCGCGCGTTTCTCACCGCCGCCTGCCGCTCCTCCACGGCGTCCGATCACGCGACTGTCGGAACCGCTCGGCATAGCAGGCTAGTCGGCCGATATGCGCGGCTAGCCATCCGCGTCTCCGAGCAAGCCGAAGTCAGCCAATAATACCGGCTAGCCGAGCGGTAGGACCAGCTAGACGGGCGCTGTTTTTTCGCTGCCGTCAGAGAGCCGCGCCAACAGCTAGCCGGCCGATTTGCACGGCTAACCGCTCGGTTTAGCCGGCTTACCGGTAGATCCGTGCGCTTTTCGTCCGAGGAGATGATTTTCTGCTTTCCTTCGATTTTTGTCAAATATTGGTGGATTTTTTTGCTACTTTCGAACATAGATAGTTATTATTTGAGGCATTGTTCAATGTAAGAACGGCGGATCAACCGGATTCGGTTTGAAAACACGAGGAGAATGTGTACCTCGGGTTCTGTTGCAAGTATTGCAAGAGCGTGAAGAAAGAGGGTGGTGTCACGAGATTCAAGCAACATTTGGCACATCGAGGCAGCAATGTAGTGGGTTGTGCTCACATTTCTGCCGAGGTGCGAGACTATTTCTGTCGGGAGCTTAATTGGAACGTGGAGCGGAGGAAGGAGCGAGCTAGACAGGCCTTGAGACAGCAAGATGTTGCAGCTGAGGGCAATGTAAATGTAAAGGATGATGAGGACCTGCATGCTACCATGCGGCTATTTAGAGAGGAGGAGGAATTCCGACAGCGACAGCGTATGTATGGTAGTCAGTTCGAACAATGTGTTGGTGGTTCGTCGGGTGCAGGTACTTCCTCGGGTGCAGGTGGTTCGTCAGGTGCAGGTGGTTCCTCTCAAAGTGCAGGTGCTTCCTTTCAAAGTGGTGGTGGGGGATTGTTTGACATGATGAAAAGGTCAATATCACAGAAGTCAAGTTCCAGAGAACGGGTTCAAACCAAGATAGATACTAGTCTATAAACGGCAAAGAGCAAGCTAGCAAAGTCAGCAATTAAAAAGGCGTGGTCCAAATTTTTTCACACAGAAGCCATTGCTGGTAGGAAGGCGGATAATCCGTACTTCATCAGCGCAATCAAAGAGACACAGAAATGGAGTATGCAACTTTTATTTTATTCATTATGTTCACATTATATTTGCACATATTTAGGTCACGATTCATTATGTTTACAGGTGAGGGCGTTCCTAGCCTAACTGGTAGAGAAATAGATGAAACATATTTTGATCAAAACAAAGAAGATATTCAGAAGAAATTGAAGAAATTCAAGCTAGAGTGGCCGACGCATGGTGTATTTATCATGTGTGATTCTTAGACTGGACCTACAGGGATGAGCTTGATAAATTTTATGATCTACTCTAACGGTGTCATGTTTTTCCACAAGTCTTCTGATGTTACAGGAAACAGTCAGTCAGCAGAGTTCATATTCAAGGTACGTTCATATGTTGCATCTATTGATCATTCAATGAATTTGCACTACTGTCATATTGATTGATGTTATGTTCATTTGCAGAAAATGAACAAAGTATGCATTGATATTGGTCTAGAGCATATTGTCTAGATTATTACAGATAATAGTTTGAACTACAAGAAAGCGTGCAAGCACCTAAGGAAATCATATTGTCTGGCAACCGTGTGTGGCACATACAACCAACTTAATGTTAAAGACCATTGGTGAGTTTCTAAAACATAAAGCTGTGATAAAATCTGCTCGCAGAGTTTTTCGTTGGTTGTACAATCATAATCAGCTACACTACATAATGATGAATGCTATTGGTGATGAGTTGGTGAGATGGAATGCAACTCGTTTTAGCATTAACTATATGTTTCTTGAGAGTATGCATCGTCGGAGGGACAAGTTTATGGTATAGATGGGTTTTCAAAGTTTTTTAGAAAGTCGATGGTCTAACACTGATGAGGAAAGATATGCACACTCATGTCTAGCTAGCATGCTATGGTGAGACATAGTGAAGTATATGGTTGATGTCGTGCAACTATTGTATGCATTCCTTCGGTTTTTTGTTCAAGATAAAACACTCAACTTAAGTGAAGTTCGTATGAGGTAATATATATTAAAAAATAACTATCAAGCTTTTTTTTCACAATGATGATGGAGAGTACGAGAGGTACATGGAGGTTATTAATCGTCGGATGCATGATATTTATAATGACACATTTGTCAATGCAGGTAAAATTGTTTTTACTAACATAACCACTAATACATTTTATTAAGAATTATTACGTATTTAATTATTGCTATATTACGTGCAGCTAGAGCGTTGCTCCCAAGGGCGCACTATTTATATAGGTTCAATTCAAATACGTTGCACGATCTACGAGACGCATTTTCGCATATAGCACCCATCGATACGTGTGTTCAGACGCTGCAGGAGGCAGAAATTTAAAGAAAAAACAAGGTGCATTCGCAACTGAGTTGGCCAACAGGATGGCCGTGGATACGAAAACTTCATCTGCTCAATGGTGGTACATGTTTGGTGGTGACATACTAAATCTTCAGAAGCTTGCTGTGCATCTAGTGTCGCAGTGCGCTTCATATAGCGGATGCGAGCGTAATTGAAGTATATTCGCATTGGTTCACACAAAGATGCGCAATAGACTCTCTTACACCAAATTACATAAATTAGTGTATGTTAACTACAATCTCATAATACAGATGCGGGATGCTGGATTCACATATAAACCACCAAAAACTGATCCCTTTGATCGTTTTATGGACCTATCGTTGTATGATTTTTCTAATCTAATGTGAGATTGGATGAAACATAAAAGATCAAATACTGATTCTCTTTTTTATGAAAAAGACACAGAGAGTGACACTCCTCTGCCATCACGTCTAGTGAGCACTGATGAAGCTAGTAGACAGTTGCTATAGTTGTCTTGTGCTGCAACGATGTCTGAATAGATAGAACAAAATGTAAATAACACTCATATAAGAAAGAAGAAGCACCAGCATCAAAGAAAAAAGACAGGAGTTAAAAAGAAAAAGAGCACGAGCAAAAGCAAAGATAAAGGTAAAGAAAAAAGAAAAGGTACGAAAGTGGTCAGCGACGATTTCACAGATTTTAAAGACGCTAGACGAAGCCCATCTTACCAGGAGTCTAATAACAACAGCTCTCGGACAAATTTTAGAGATGCACCAGGCGATGCGAACGTGGTTTCTGACTCCCAGCCACTATCAACTACGTATCTTTTCACAGGTAACGATATCTTCGCATCATATAAACAATTATAACTTTTTTCTGTTACACTTAACTTCTTTTTGCAGTTAAGACAGATTTCATCTATGCTACACAAAATTAAAACCATAGTGCTTTACAGTCACAGAAGACCACAATGAAGGGTAGGCAACATCAATACAGTGCTTACTACTCGGAGACAGACAGTGATACCTCGTATAACCAAAGTCTTAGTACTACAATTATCTTTTGGGTGATCATAGCTCACAATAAACCAACGACCATATGGGTGTACCAATGGTAGAATCTCGTATTTTATAACACGTTGTGCTCACAGTGAGAGACAACTTTCGCTTGAACGGGTCAAACTTGAAATGAATTCAAAGCGGAGTTGCTCGCCACTAGAGAAACTCAAATAATGTAAAGTGATGAGTGCGACATGGCTTATTTTAATTAGAATATAATTCTAATGTGACACTTTGTATATGAACTTTGTGTATGAACTTTATATATGACTTTATATATGAAATATGAATTGCATTGGCATGGATATATTGTCAAATTGTGTGTTTATTATCCATTGATAAAATATATATTGTGTAAATGTATTGCAAGAATTTAAAAAAAGTCATGCCAAATTTTTTTGAATTTTTCTATTTTTTTCTTATTTTATAATATTTTTTCGGTTTTTTTATCGGTTTTCAGCCAAACCGACCGGTTTACCGTCACAATGGTTTCTGAAGAAACTGATTGGCTAGCCGTCCAAACCGGCCGGTTTACCGGTTTGAAAACCGGTAAACACCGAATTTTTAAATTTTAAATTTTGACCAGTTTTTAAATCAATTTTTTTGATTTTTTTCGAAAACCAAAATATCATTCTGAACTTTCTGCATCAAACGGTTTTGTTAACCAAGCACGGCTCGTGTGGCTGTGGAGCCAACGACGCGCTCGCATGTGGCTGTAGAGCCAACGACGTGGAGCATAAACAATGCATGCTACCTGATATAGTACGGGCTAAGAGGGGCTTTGGACCGCCGCTGATCGTAAGTCGACACGATAAAAGAGCTTTAGCTAGCACGTCCATCGTCGGGCTGACAGTGCAGATGTGACAATGCTGTTTCGGTGGAGAGTACTGTAGCAGATGGGCCCTTCCAAAGGCGACGACACCACATGGCCTTCTACCGCACCGCCACAAGATGTCCAAAGCTTATCATGATCGTATCACGTTTTCCAAACAATCATATGAACAAGTCGAGTCTCGGCGCCGTCCGATCGAGAGTTCGAGACCAAAACATCAACTACTAGCAATCGTCACGCGCGATACAGTCCGATCGGACGTCGTTGCGTCGGAGGTTGAAAGGACAGGGTCCGAACCGAGCCGATAGCAGCTGGTTTCTTTTCTGCATGCAACGATTCGCCTTTTTCGCCGGTCGTCACTGGAGATCTGCCGTGACAAATCGCAACTCTGCACGCGAGCTTACGTGCTCTGCTCCCGCGTTCGATCGTACGGGTTAATATGAAATCAAAGCTTTCCGTTTCGTCCTGATCCAAGCAGAAATGCTGTGTCTGAGAAGACCTCTTGCCTGGCTACTTCTACTACTACTACACTTCACAGTAAGACAAATGGCGCCAATGATTAGTGTATGTTCTCTCTTATTTCGTCTTATCTTTCGCAAGTACTGTAGCCGACTGCGTGCTTCAATTTTGTTAGCGATTCCTCTCCTCCTCTCTTTTGAAAGTATCCAACAGAACAGTGCCCGTCGCACCTGTCATCCACTGTGCTGTCCATATCGAGCTACTTCTGTCCACTGGTGTCCATTGCCGAGTCATCCGTGAAAGCAACCGGTTATTCGCCAGGCACATTACAAAGCCGGGGGAAAAAATAGAAGATGCTACTACCTGAGATGTTGTCCTAACGTGACAAGTATCAATGCGAGAATCGCAAGCATTAAGCCTTCCAGCACAGCGACGCAGACAACATGTGGATCCGTAGATGTTGATCCTGCGGGCGCGCGCGTACATAGCCATCAGGACAGCGTCAAGCACTGTGCTCCGGTCTAAAGACACAGTGTTTTCAAGGGGACCGAGAGTTAGGGACAGCATAATCAGGTCGGTTAGGTGTCTGTGGTCACAGGAGGAGAGGAGAGACCCGGTCTGTCCTGACAGTTTGGTTGCATTTGAAATTGAGAACTTTGATGGAAGCATTTTGATCCATTGGTTTGCGTGCGGGGTGGAACGTCGACCCTTCTTGACCTGGTCATTCGCCTCAACTTTTAGGTGAAAACGAGCTGAAACTGATCTACATCTTCCTTTCCGGATATGTTACTTTGTCACTTTTCCCGGACGTTGACAAAAGTTGAAATATAGATCAGATTCTTCCCTCTCCCTATCCACAAGTATTTTTCTTTTTTTCAAAAAAAAAAAAACGAGGCAGAATTATTTAACTAACCGGCTGAACTTGATAGATTGACGATGGCAGACAGGGCCCAATTGGAATACAGTGGGAATCACATCCGATGCGAAAGCCCTAGTCAGCACACCATTGCACATTTGCGATTTTGCGAGGACCTGACGTCCTGATTAGTAGCAAGTGAACATCACGGAATACGCCATGACAAATCTCACTGATCGAAAGCTTTGGCACATCGCGTCCGCGGAATGGATGGGAGTGCCAACGTACGGTGCTGAATTTTCCGTCCGCCGCGCGGCGCCCAGCGTCGAACTACCTGCCGTCTCCTGCTACCAGAAAGCGTGCGCGCAGGCGCAGGTAGAGAGGCACATCTCACACACGCGTTCCGCAACGCCGCCTCGCCTGATCTGATCCCGGTTGCGCCGTCGCTTTCGCCAAAAGGCTGGAGCCCCATCGGCTGAGCGCGTCTGTCCAACCGATCTCGCGAAACAGAATCACCGGTGATCATGGTACCCGCACACGCAGGCCCCCTTCATAACCCACCAATTGTGGGTTCCATCCAACGCGCCCACCACAAACCAGGCAGGCTGGATGATGAACCCACCGCCGGTCAGAACCCACATGCACCTTATCCCATGCTAGCCAACCATAGAATTTGGGTAAGCATCCTTTTAGCCCCAGGGGAAGAGAGAGAGATGGGCTGCAAATTATATGCGGCGATCGGGCGAGTGAGTGCGGTGGATTGTGCAGCGTGGTGCGGGAGTCACCACCGACAAAAGTCAAATGCCTGAACAGGACACCGCCGGGGGCTTTACAGCCGAGTTGTAGTAGTAGTAGTGGTAGTGCTCCGACGTCAAACGTCACCGTCAAATGGCCAGTAGCCCCTGGCCCGGCGTGGCATGGCATGGCTGCTTTACATCAACTCAAGGTCCACTCCTCACTGGGTTCAGATGGAGAATGGCAATGTGGCCTGCGAGAGCCTTTCAGCGGCATCTCTCTTTTTA
The DNA here is from genome assembly GCA_001602295.1 of Zoysia matrella. NCBI lineage: Eukaryota > Viridiplantae > Streptophyta > Magnoliopsida > Poales > Poaceae > Zoysia > Zoysia matrella. The sequence goes on from BCLG01000166.1 coordinate 33,717, forward strand.
GGACGGAATAGAGGGCAGAGTTCTGCTTTGGCGCAGCAACTTACCTCTGCTTTCCACGGAGAGTGATTGAAGGAATGGAACTCGACCGAGTCACTCGAGTCGCTGTGGATGATGATGACAGCATGATGCTTTCTTTTCTTCCTGGTATCCAGATTTAGATAGAGCGGTCGGCTTTCCGTCCCGTGATCCCAAAGGCTGCGTGCGGCACTGCGCGATCCCACCCACTCGAGGAGAGAAGCCGAGGCCGATGGACAAAGATCGTGGTGGGGGTGGCGGTGCCGCGGCTACCCGCGCCGCGCGTATGTACGAGATAGACCCTGCACGCCTCGTGAGATTCTTGTCTGGCAGGTGGAACTGGGAATTGTTTGGCAGCGCGAGTTCCGGCTTTCCCCCGGTTTCGAAAGCGCCGGTCCCAGTACGTTCTCCCGTGCTCTGAGCGATGTGCATTGCATCAGGATCAGACGATCAGGTACAGAGGAATTTCAGAGCTCTCAGAGTGAGTGCCTGCGCCACTAGGATGAACAGTTTTGACGACGAATCGTTTCCCCTCACAGTGGGGAACATGTCCGTGGTTTGTAAAGTTGCAGCGCTTTCGCGTCGTTTCGTTCTTCGACGCGAGAATTTCATCCCTGTTTTCTCTACACTTCTTGGTCTGCTCTCTATTTCCGTTTAACCTTTCTTTCTTGCATTTAGAAATCCACACGTCGATGTCCGCCTAAAGACACGCTGTATACCATATCCGCTTTTCCTTCAAGGGCAAGATGAGCATTGTCATGCACAGAAAACGCATCTCCTAATTGAGTGTTAGCCTGTTAAGATAGAATTCTGAAACTTTTTTGGCAGTGCCTCTGGGCAGTGTCACCACGACCACAGAACTGTGCATCATCCTGCAACATGAAAATTATTTAGCACTGAAGACTCCTTCAGATGTTCAGATACCCTGCAGTGTTAAACGCTAAAAATGTGGTTCTTTCTTGGATGCCATCAACCGTCAAGATTCAAAAGAAACTCTGCGGATGCATTTGAATAAATTTCAGATTCTGATATGAAAACTGTCATTACTCAGGTGCTGGCGCTCTACATCAGGATTCTTGTAGTATTTGGCATTTGTAGGTGCCTGTGTGAAAGAAAATTAGCATATAACACTGCTGGGTGCTGGATTCGAGCTTAAAAACCTTTAAATCGTCGTTAGCCAGTCTTCGTTCCCTATAAATCCCAAAGAAAAGGCATAAGCTAACCCTCACTGTCACTGCTGCTGCAATGGGATCTTTGCCTCCTTGGGCCATCACCCCGTTACTGGTGTGAGTGGGAGCGACACATAGGCCCTTCAGTTCATGTTAGTAAGCTCCAGGGCCCAAGCCCCTTTTTTTTTTTTTTTTTTTGCAACTTCCAAGCCCCATTTTTGTGTGTACAATTTCATGCTTTTGAAAGAAGGCCTCCTCGAACAGCCCATTACCAAATAGGTGCATTGCCCACTTTGAGGATCAATTACGTTCACAACCTTTCGTACAATCCTTGCATCCACTTTTAGGCGAGAGCGATTCCAAATTAGAGTACCTTTTGTATTATTCCGTCAGAAAGAGGAGGTCTTGTCTAAGCTCCTTTAATAATGCAGCTCATGCACAGGCTGGACTCAGAATTGCAGTGCATGGGCCTCCCCTTGCTTCGACCTTACGTGATCTGGTATGTACTGTGTCAACGACCTCTTCTCCTCGGGATCGCAACAAACCCTTCCCTTGCTGGCGAACAAGGAGGGGTTCGAGGTGGAATGGCATCTGACGCTGGGAAAGAAGTACCCCTCCAAACACGGCGCCAACGCCACGATTGGTGTGGCCGATTGGTGTAAGCAGCTGCCTCAGTCTCGTCCCTCGGTCCTGGCGAGAAGGAAACGAGCTGAAGACAAGCGCAACCGCAAATCACCTGCCCCTTCCTAATTCTGTCCTGCTTCTTGTCTGCACGAGGCCGTGACGCGTGATAATAATGTCTGGACTTCTATTGCCCTGTTTTCATTTCTGGGGAAGCAACCAGTACCCCTGCGCCCTTGCAATTTGACTCAAGCAACTGGGTTGATTACTGCGTAGCGCAGTAGCACGAAAACAGAGTAAACAGTTCGTCGTGTACTCTGCCGCAAGTGGCTCCAGCAGGGCCCAGTGCCCCATTGCAAAGGAAACTGATGATGATCTGAGCAACCGAACACGCCGGTACCACTTGAGTACACAGCTGCAGTAACGCGCAGGCGTAGAAGAAACGATTGATCGACATGAATGAAGCGACCAGTTCAGAGATGGACCGAACACCGAAGACGAAGCCTGCTGCGGTTGACGGGGAAGGTGGCGTTGAGTGGGGACGCAGGATAGAGATGAGCTCATGGGCGCGCACATGGGACAAGGGGGCATGGCGCGTGGCGGCCGGCCCTGCCGGGACGGGACCCGGCGGATCGACCGCAGCAAGGAGCGCTTGAAGCCGTGTTCGCTTTCACACACCATTGGATTCACACGCCCGACCGATCTGGAATTCATCCGCACGCTACCTCCTCGATCAGGTTGATCCGTTCTCCGTGCAGCGGTGCCCTGGCACCCGGCAGAGCGCTGGTGCCTCCCCTTGGCTCGATCGGCTGCCGTCCTGGCCGGACCGTTCGTCCTGCATGCTGAGCACTGGCCGTGCTAGTGTCACAGGAGGGCCAAGGGACAGGCGACATGATCTGCAACTCGGGGTAATGAAAGAATTGATTACCATGTTGCGCGATCTACGGTAGTTCATGTGGATTGTGCTTCATTTTTTGTTCAGTACAGTTCAACGGGACCTGATCCATCTACTGAGATCGATCATCTTCAGTGCGGCGCGGATGATGCCATATTGCCATTGGGCCTGTTCGGTAGCGCTGGCTGCGGCTGCAGCTTCTCCTACAGCTGTGACAAGCAACAATAAAATGACTTGAGACTACAGTGCATACAGCAGCCGCTAGCAAATATTTTCTTCAGTTTTAAATTATTAACAATATTGACTTTTAACTTTAACCATTCATTTTATTTAAAAAATTATTCAAATGTGTAAAATTTTGTTATTATTTGATTTATTATTAATGAAGTTTAAATTTTAACTTAATAATTTTACACATTAAAATAATTTTTTAATAAGACAAATAATTAAAATTAATGTTAAAAGTTAATATTCAATAATTTAAAACCGGAGAAAAGTAAAATCTCTTTCCAACAGGCCCATTGTCTGTCCTATGTACCATCGTTCTTTATGGAAGACCAGCCGGTAGCCGGCAGATGTTCCATGATGACTTTTTTTTTTTTTTTTGCGAACATGTGCCATGCTGGCCATTTACGGCAGCAACCACCGTGGATCCGAAGGGCTCAAACCGTTACTAATTCAACTACTGTAAGTTGCTTGGATCGGAATCATATGCATGTTGTTTACTTTTTCTTGACATATCATCAATCCCAAGTCAAGCCCATGCACAGTCAGCACCTACTCGGCGCAACAGCTCACACTCCGCTTAGACTAGAACTGTTGACAACGCAAGCCATCCACACACAACATCCCTCAGGCCTCAGCTATTCAAATGCTCCACTACCGCTGTAGATGATCAGCCTAATGCAAATCGCTCGTTGAGGAAGGGTGGATCACAATTTTGGCGGCTACCGCTAGCTAGGTCTGCTACAAAGGCTAACCGGTTTGCGTTTAATTTGATGCCACCGTCTTCTGCTTTTCTGATGAAGTCCTGGCCGCGTCAATACGCCCGCCTGCAAAGTCCTAGGTCGCCCCACTGTTCCGGCTGCCGGAGAGAGTGACCTTTGTCGACGCGATCTGCAGGTGAAGACGGACACGACGACGACGCCGCATCTATCGAGGACGAAAAACGACATCAGACGCACCTACCGAGCAGGTGGCAGCAGCAGTGTTGCACTGTGATGGCACGAGCCTTCTCGTGCTGATGATGGATGGGCGAGGAGGGGAGCGATCCCGAAACGCGGTTGGTAATCGAATGACCTCCTTGGCGACCCAGTTGGCAGTGAAGGCGCTTGTCTGTGTCAGTTTGTCTCCGTGCTCCAGGCCGTACGATGAAACAGAGTTCTCAACTGCACCCTCGCTTGGTCCTCTGGATCTCAGCTGATTCACTGTTCTTTTCAATGGATGGCTGAACGAATAATTGTGAGCTCTCTTATCGGAATCCAAAGAGAGCAGTTGTGCTTGTGCTCCTAATTCGAATTCCGCAGACAGAGCCATCCATAAAAACAGAACGAGCCAGCGAGCCTGGAAGTCCCGGTCCGGATCATAGGAAGTCGCCTCGCACGGAAGCGGCTGCCGAACTTGCGTGCGAACGCTGACGGGCTCGCGTCCCCGTCCAGTCCGTCCGACGCACGGCGGGCACCAGTGATACGAGCCGGGCTTATGCAAGCGAGGGACGGAGGGGGCACCACCATCGCCGTGCTGCCGTGCATGTGCCAAGTGGGCATAGAAAACTGCCCGCGAGCACCACCTTTTTAGGCGGATCGGCCCCAGAAAGTCCACAATTTCCCACCTCGCGTTCCGCTTGTCGCCAGCACCCAGATACGACTATACGGGGGCGTTCGCCTCGCCCAGGTCATCATCCCACGCCGCGCGCGCAGCATTAACCAAACCGAAGGCAACTCACTAGGCACCGCACCGCGCCTGCAGCAGCCCACGCACTCACCATCGCGCTAGTAGTGTAACTAGTAATGGGCCTGGTGGCGGCGCACCAGTGGTGTGATGAAGTGAGCGCGCACCGAATCCGCGGTTTAATTTGGGCACGGCAAGGCGCCGCCGCGTAGATCCCTTCACTCTCGCTCGTTCTCTCCCTCCCTTCGCGCACTCGCTTCGCCCCCCACCCCGTCCCCGGCGGCGGACGCGACCACACGGTCTCTAGTAACTTCCGTTCTCTTACGCGTCCAGCTTCTCGTCTCTCGGCGATGCGGGCGGATCGCGCGATGGCGGAGGGGGCCAGCAAGCGGATCGACCTGGCCGCGCCGCTGCGGTCAGTGCGCCGGACCGACGCGCCGCCGCGGTACAAGGCCGACCTCAAGTCGGGCCCCATCAGGCACCCGGGCGCCGTGCCCTTCGTCTGGGAGCAGCGCCCCGGCCAGCCCAAGAGCGTCCGAACCCGCCGCGAGCCGCCGCCGACACCGCCGCGGGACACTTCACTGCCGCTGGCGGAGGACGTCGGCGGGAGCCCTTACCACGATGCGCTCGCGGAGCTCGGTCACGAGGCGTTTCGTGACGTCACCACCGCGCCGCGCAAGGACGAGGATGTGCTTCCAGTGGCGGAGGCGAAGAAGGAAGTGAAGCAGCAGGGGGCCGTCGTGGCGCATGCGGAGGTACCACGGAAGCAAGGGGACGACGGCGAAGAGGACGAGGAGAGGTTCTCCGACGCGCTCGACACGCTCTCCCGCTCGGAGTCCCTCGCCATGAACTGCAGCGTCAGCGGCCTCAGCGGCGTGCCGGACGCGGCCCAAGGCGCCGAGCCAGGCGTGCGCGGCTTCATGATGGACCGCTTCCTGCCCGCCGCGCATGCCGTGGCGGTGGGCTCCCCGCAGTACACTTTCCGGAAGGCCAGCGCACCGGGCGCCACCGGCAATTCAGGCCGTGAACACGCGCATGCTGCTGCGGTCAAAGCGAACCTGGGCAGTGGCGACGATCGGATGAGGAGGGCGCCAGTCCAGCTCCCACAACAGCATCTGCCTCCGAATTACTTGTCCTGCACCTATCCGAGACGCGACGAGCCTGACGAGGAGGACGAAGAGGACGATGATGACTATGATGTGCATAGCACCAGGGGGTTTTCATCCAAGGGGTGTGGTCTGCTCCCTGGATTGTGTGTCAAAACCTCCATGCTGCTCCTGAATCCAGTGCCTGCAATGAAGGGTGGCAAGTCGCAAGGGCGTGGAAGGGGCAAACAGTTCCTGTCAAAAGGGCAGAGTCCGCTTGCCCGGAGCTCACAAAACAAGCCAATAGGATGCGATTCTAATGCGGTACACGTTGCATTATTGCTTAATTCAGTTTTACAGTTGTGCATCTTATCCTTGATTTATTTTTTTTTCGACTCGCATCTTATCCTTGATTTAGGAATGGTTATTCTGACCGACTGAATTTTGCTCTGTGGCAGCGATCCTGGGAGGACGTGTATAAGCATAAGTTGGAGCAGAAATATCTTAGCCAAGGAGAGGATGGGAGGACTAAACTGACAAGTGAGTCGAACCAGCTGACGTTCTGGAGTGATTCTCAGACCGGAGACGGTTCTTCGCCATTCTACTACTCTGTGGCTGGTGGCACATCTCCGTATCACAGCTTCGCTGCAATGTCACCGTCAAGTAGAGCAACTGGCTCATTCAGAACAGGGGATAGAGATGATAAAGCGAGGGGGAGCAATGGCTCTAGCTCACTTGGAAGAGATCATGATCACAGCTTATTGGTTGGATCGGATCACAGTAGTTTCAAAGGATCCAGTTCCATGAGCTCAGGACCGGATAGAACAGGACATGAAGATTCAGTGAATCACCGTGGAGATATCGATTCAGAAATAGGCCACTTGGGTCTGGTTCTGGATACAAAGGCTGATTCAAATGCAAACGTAAGTGACTCTCAGCCTCAAGGGCAACAGATAGTCGGAAGGAGCTCCAACGTTAAAAGCCCAGAAATGGAAAGGTTGGATGATGGAAAACATTTGATGCATGGTGCTCATCAGGAAGTGCCACTAAATTTGAAAGAAAATGGTGTTGCCAACAAGGACATTATGCACTTGCAGTCTTTGCTACCTTTGCCAGTACCAAAATCACCTTCAGAATCCTGGCTTTCTCGCACTTTGCCATCTGTGTCGAATAAACCACATGCACCGTCTTTTCTTGGAATCCAAGTACAGTCAAAGAAACAAGCTCCCTGGGCCTCAATGCATTCAAAGGAGAATGATCAAAAACCTTCCAGGACACGCCTAATAAGATTTGCAGATGTAATACTTACTAGTTTTCTTCTGTTATGCTTATAACTCCATGCATTCTTTCATTTTGATTGTATTTCCAAGCATCACAGAGCTGCCAGTTAACATGATTATTGCCTACTTTTAGGTGGTTCAAAGGCCGAATTCATTGGATTCTGAGATATGATGTCCTCTCTCAAGACCAATCTCTCTTATGGTGTTCATAGCTTGGAGGCCATGAAAGTCATGGGTTTCACCTGAGCTTAGAGCTTAGCTGCTCCCGAGATATGTCTCATCCTTCTGCTGTTGCAGTTACTTGGAAGGGCCGATGGTAAACATCTTTTGGGTAATTTGAATTCACATGCCCTGCTTGCTACATAATGTTGTGATTGTTGTCTGTTGGTCATGGTAAGTCAATAGTCAGTGGTGGTTTAGATCTGTTGTAAATCCTATATTTATATAGTATTGTTTATGGTGGCTCCCTTACTGTCCATAAGAAAATCGGAAATACTATTCAGACAAAAGGAGAGTTGATATGATAAAAAAAAAAATGTAATTGTATCAGAGAATAAAGGAAAAAGTCCAAATTACTCCCCTCAAGTATAAGCATAGTCCAAATGACCACTTAACTTTTAATTTGGTTCATTTTACCCCACCAGATTGCTAAACCAGGTTACAATTCACCTTTAATTGCTTTTCTAATCTGGTTTTGATGACTCGGGGTGGTTTAGCCGCTACGTGGGTAGATGACGTGGATAGAGACTCTGACTTGGCATAATAAAAACTGGCAAGCGCGTGCTAAGCAGAGTAACTCCCTGCTAATGACGAGTGCTGAAAGAATGGTGCTGCTGCCGGCGACCGAGCATCTGGGTGGATTCCACAGCAGGACGGCGCGGTCATAGGGGCGCATTCGTCGAAATCGCACAATGGGGCAGCAGGGGTCCAGGGACTCCGCGCCGCCACAGGGACCGACGGACCAGCGAGGTGTGCGAAGCAGCAGCAGCGCGCCAGCCACGACGATAGATGAGAACAACGGCGCAAACGGTGACTGGCCACAAGATTCTTCCCTTGAATCGAACCTGGGACAACATGCACCCTTCAAAATTACTCCCTTCGAATTTAAAATATTGACATCATTGATTTATAACATCAACATTTATCATTTGTTTTATTTAAAAAACTTGATTAAATACGTAAATTTATTAGTTGTATTTTAAATATCACTAATGATAAAACAAACAGTAACAAAAATTTACACAGTAAAATAAATTTTTTTAATAAAATGTTAAAAGTTAACGGTGTTAATAATTTAAAATCGAAATTTAAAACCTAAAGAGTTGATAGTTTGGTGACTGACTGATTTGCAGCACAACAGATCACAGGATTGCAGGTTGGTTGTAGATTAATTTTGGTGCTGATTTGTGCTGATTCTGTTGAAACACAAAGGCCGGCAGCAGTCTGCCACAGGGAAGGGTAACGATGGCACTTGGATGGCGTGATTCCCAGGGTTGACTCCTTGTGCCCGCCGGCCAGCGCGCACAGGAAAGAAAAATGAATCACCACTGTTCCAGCTAGCGGGAGGAAAAGGAAAAGAAAACACCGGCTGCACACAGGTGGAAGAGAAAAATAGCTTTGTCCAGGTCATCTGCCCACGTAGCGGCTAAACCGACTCCAGTCATCAAAACCAGATTAAAAAAGTAATTAAAGGTGAATTGTAACCTGGTTTAGCAATCTAGTGGGGTAGAACAAACCAAATTAAAAGTTAGAGGGTTATTTAAACTGTGCTCATAGTTGAGAGAGGAGTAATTTGGACTTTTTTCTAGAATAAAAATGTCAAACATGTTAGACACCGTTTCTGATGCTCTTCAGGTACATTTATCCTGGCTCGCCTGCTTGTTCCGTTATGATTAGTCGCTTTCATTGCTTCACTCCAACCGGTGCTTCAACCTACGTCATTTGTTTGAGAATATTAACAAAAGCCACCTCCGGCCGATTCTCCATACTGTTCTTCATTACTGCACAAATATCTATTTTCCAAAATATGCAGCCCGGTTGGAGATGCTCTACGGTTACTCAAATCTAATCCCAAGGATTGGTACAAAGTGCTCCAATCTAAACAAGGAGAACGTTTGGTACCGGAATCGAATTGGTTTCCTTACAACAAAATGTGCCTGGAATGTGAATAATTTTTTTTTTAAAAAAAAGATATACCTGTTGCGCCATGAGACAAACAAAAAGGCACTCCTCACTAGGCAGCAAATCTTTCTGAAATCATAAACCAAAATTAGATGCACAATGACCCATTGATGGTTGCCTTACTAGATCGCATGATTAGATATTACAAGCCTGCAACCTCTTTTGGCTGATCCTAACCCATGGAGGACGTGTTCCAAACCAAATTATCTCCTTATTATAGGGCCTTTATACAGACCTCTTGCAACAACAAAGCCCTCCGGGGGCTGATGGTCCTCCAACTCCTCCAGCCAGACTACTTCTGAGCTATCTACTTCGCTGGGCAAAGCAACTGGTAGGCAAAGAAAGAAAATATGAAAAACTCAGCATAACCATAAGGATAAGAAGTTGAATCTAGAGGCTTCAAGAGCTTCATATACCAGGTAATTCCTTCACCGGAGACTTGCGAAAGTATGAACAGTGCCGCCCATCCTCAGCGGAATATGGAGGAGAAAGGACATCAAAGAGAGCACAAGGTGTGATGGCTCTGAAAGTGTGGATATTACCACCTCTATCAGGGTAAAGTATCGTGGTCTCTGGTGCTGACATTTCACAATTTTTAACAAGCTTTGCTGGTTTCACTGCATGTTTCACAGGGTTAAGGCATTAGGTCACTGAATCACGTGGTACATATTCTTTTAAACAAATATGTGCAAGATTATATAAAAAATCAAAAAAAAAGAGAGTCAACTGCAATAAATGGGTTCATCCACCCAAATCAGCAATACTTTCTGATGAGGATTCTAGGTCTAGAATATCTCTCGTAAATCAGAAGTAACAACAACGCAGTTAAAATCGAACAAAGACCAATATTGAAAATTTGGAATTACAAATAGTGCTGCAGATAAGTTAAAATAGAAATGTCACATATGCTCAAGCACTGTAAATATGAAAGATTCTACTTCTGGAAACTTCATCTTGAAACAGCTTACTATTAACAAAGAATAAAAGATGGTTGCAAACATAATATCATCCCTGAATGAATTAACCAAACAATGATTTACAGTGGTGAACACAAAGAGACCTCAACTTAAATATCAGAACTCACCTTTTAATTCGTCAACTGGATCAGCTATGTCAATCCAGTCATATGATTCGGCATGCAATCTCCCGTAAAGAAGCTTGCTTAATACAGTCATTCCAGGATGATTGTGAAGCGGAATAACTGAAGATGGTGGCATACAAAATATACCCATCTGTACAAATCATATACTTAGTATTTCCTGGATGCAATGAGCCTCACAGAGAAGATATTCTATTTATCCTCCTGAAAGTTTATATGATGAACATATATATATATTCAACTAAGGAATGAATATGAGATCTTACAGAGAAACTTTCACATTCATGGATGTGCAAATATTTAATTGGGGCGCTGAACTGGTTAGCTCCATTACGTCGTCTTCCATTTGGTTGACGTGAGCTATTCCAATTGCGTGCAGTTTGTGCTTCATTATCTAGGCCAACATCTAAAGGCCTTATCTCATCTGGGATGAGAAGAGAAAGAATACATCAGGTCTGTATGCCCTTATCTCATCTGGGATAGAACCCAACTGTTACTAGTACTCCCTCCATTTTTTTAATTGTTGTCATTAATATAACTAGATTTGTAGTCCTAATGACAACGAATTAAGAATGGGGGCAGTAGAACATATCAAAACATATATGAAAAGAATAAACCTAGTTGTTTAGAGTAAAAAGAAAGGTAACCTTAACCAGTCACAAGGCAAGACAACACAAGATCTGGCCAAAGGGAGGATTCAAGATCAACATGAAGTTTTCCCCTGTCTATGTCTATTTACAAATACAGAAGCATTAATCGACCAAAGACTATACATAATGAAGCCAGGACTCAAAGCAAATCCCACGATGTTCTTAGAAATCATAAGTTTCACGATGTTCTTAGAAATCAGAAGCAGTTAGAAGCATCACCGTGAATTTCATGGACATAATGAGGATGATCAACGAGTAAGCAAGTCAACTACTACATCAAATTCTATTATAGGCCGAATTTTCCAACCTATTTCAAATAAGCATGTTGCCCTGATCATGGAATTCTCTGAGACAGATATAGTTTACTATTGGTTGCAGAGGGTATAGATTAAAGTTAGAGGTACAAACTATGAACTGTGAAGGCTATGAAAGGAGGCTAGAATGTAATAATGTGCATAAAATTAAGCCTCATGATGAATCCTTGAAAAACATCACCAAATTACAAGATGTGTCCTGTGGTTCAAAGACCTCACCATGCTGGCATGCTAGCAAACAATAACTATCAACCTAACTACACAATGTCACCATCCACTCATTTCATTGCCAACCTATTTCTTTTACGTTCCCCTCATTTGTCCCATCTAAAAACACATTACAGCTAAAAAACTGCTAATGGTCAAAGTACAAAACAAAAGGGAATAATTACAGCTGCACCGATTTCCCAACATTTGTCAAGCAGAACCATTATAAACAAGAATTCTGTGTACAACAAGAAGAAACAAAAACTGCGTATGAAGCACAACAAATAAACCTCAGTAACAGAACTAATCCATTTGCCACTTGTCACTAACAAGACAGCAACAAACAAGTCAAGTTTTGGTTCGATTGTAAGATGTAGATTCAGAACAAGCATTAATGTACGGTCGCATGTTTTAATAACTGACATCGAGTTCATTATTAATGAAAACACAGCAGATGATAATGGTAACACTAACATACTGCTAATTGCTCAGGAACATAGTACTACAAGCATTTAGCTCACCTAGCAGTGCACGGACTCTCTCAAGCGCCTCTTCCGATATGGGCCCATCCGGAGAAAATGATACTTTACAAGCATTCGAGAGGTTCTTTATCTTTGGCATCTAGCACGTCAATGTGTTTCCAGAATATCACAGCTGTCAAAACTTCACAGAGCCCCGCTCGAATTCGACTGAAACACCGCTCAATCGATCCGCAGCCGCGGAGTCGGGGCAACGGGCAGCCTCACCTAGGTGGGGGACACGACGCGAGCCGCGGCCGGAATCTCACGAGGAGGCCGACCCGATGCGCCGCGATTCGGAAGGTGGACGGCCGCGAGCCCGCGCGGGCGGATCAGGGGACGGAGGGATCGGGGCGAGACTCCCCGAGCGGCTAGGGTTGGTGGCCGCCGCGTCCGATCCGACGCCGCTAGGCATCACCTCAGTTCGCCATATGGGGGAAGCCTGGGGACGAAGGGGAAGCAGCAGAGCGCAAGAGCGGCAGGTTGCTGGAAGAAGAGGCCGAGGAGGCTTTGGAGTTCGCATCTCGCTTATGTTTCGGCAAGCGTGGACGGTACTAGGTGGTGCGGTGGTGGGTCCCGCCACGCAGAGACGGCTGCGGCGGCCGACGAGCCGAGTGCCACGCGCCGGTCGACACGCGATTCCCACGCCGGTGCCCACGGCATGGTGGGGCCGCTCGTGGCTTCGTAGGCGCGGTGCCCGTGGAGATGGGCGGGGATGGACCTACACCGACTAAGATTTACAAATCCGTCAAAACAGGTTCCGATAAAACGGATCAGTTTCGATTTAAAAGGTTGATCAGTTTTTAGTTTAATAAATTAAAAAAATAAAAATTTAAAAACTGTTTAAATCGGCCGATAAATTAATCAAACCAGTGAAATATCGCTCGAACCGATTTATTCTAAATTAAAAAAATAAACCGAAAAATCGGTCAGTTTTTTATAAAAAAAATTGATTTTAAATTTATCTGATTTATTGTAATGATTTTTTTCAGTTTTTATAAAAACCAATCAAACCGCTGTGGACCGGCGAGACGAAACGGTTTCTGAAACCTTCGAACACCGACTAATAGCTGAGGTATGGTTCACGGAGGAACCTGTCCAGGGGCACTAAACCGCAGTTCCCAACCGGCTCTTCCGTACACCGAGGGTGCAGGTGGAGCCACGAGCCTTGCAAATGTTTCGTGGTGCAGTAACGACCCTCAGCGGCGGATGAGACGCGACGCCGTCGTCCCGGTGCATGACTTACTCACAGGCCGCGTAGGTCCGAACGAAAGGCCGGGGCCAAGTCGTTCGTAGGGTCCCTGCTCATTTTACGATCGGAACTCGTTACTCGTGCCGGAGCCACCAGCCTCGTGACCTCCGCGCGCCTGCTTCCCCCTGCTTCCCCCAGCTTCCGGACGGTGGAGCAGGGAGGGAGCACCGCATCCGAAAGCATGTGGTGGTGGAAGCGGAAGCCCGCATCGACAAGATTACGACGCTGAGCGTGCTACATTGCCTAATCTAAAAAATGGACGGCAAGGGCCGGCGCACAGGCGAACAACGGAACAGGTGTCGACGAGGCTGCTGAAATGGACGGCGAGGAGCGCTGCGACATCTGGATCGTTTTGGGTAAGGCGCCGTGGCGGCGAGCCGGCCGGCCGTGGGTTTGGTCGCCGGTGCCAAAGGTGGTCGGGGGATCGAGATATTCGAGGGAAAGGAGCGGGCGTCCTTCGGTTGACTGAATTTCTCGGTCGTGGACGGCCGGCTCGGTTCGTCGAATCAGGGATGATCATGGGGTGCAGTCAAGTCAACAGTCAACAGCAAGAGGACAAAAAGAGAACGGCGTTATGGGGATCCCAAGGAAAGTGATTCTCAACATTTTAAAAAGGAAGAATACTCAAATTGATCCTAAACTATGTATATAAAAGCTTAATTTTATTCTCTAACTTTAAAAGGTCCAATTTATTCTTTAAACTTTAGTTAAAGACTCAATTCATCTCTGAGCTGATGTGACTATCTATGTGGCACGCCATGTCAATATATAGATTGCCACATCAACTTTAATTTTAGATTTTGAATTTTAAATTAATTTTTTTGTCAAACTATAACTTTATTTTCAGATCCAATTGAACCATCATGCTTATTACAATTAATACAAAACATGATCATATATGAATACCACTTTTATGTTTGCCAATGTTTAGCCATGCGAAGAATTAGATGTGAAAATTATATCAAAATGATATGTAAAAAACATTAAAATTTTAAATACTTCTATTGTGTTAATAAATTGCATTTCCAACATTTGAATTGTTTGAAGAGTCAATTTTGTTAAAATATGAAGCGATATATAAAAAATTATCAGAAATATAAAATATATTCAAATATGTTAAAATGATACAAAAAATTAAAAAAATTCAAAAAAAAAACTTATTTGTTGCATTAGTTCTAAGAAGTTTAAAATGGATTTAGAAATAGATTTACGGTTTGAGAGAAAAATTGATTTGAAATTTAAAATCTAAAATTGAAGCTGATGTGGCAATGCATATGCCGATGTGACATGTCACTTGAGTAGCCACATCAGCTCAGAGATGAATTTGAGTCTCTAACCAAAGTTTAGAGATTAAATTGGACCTTTTAAAAGTCAGAGGATAAAATTGAACTTTCGTGCATAGTTTAAGGACCAAATTGAGTATTCTCCCTTTTAAAAACGCAAATACAGTAAGTTCTGCTCCCTCCAGCTCTATATTTTTTTAACGTTTTGGGGTCTCTAAAATGCAAATTTGATTTCTATTTTTTTCATTAATTTTTATTTAAAAGTGACATATGTATACTTTTATGAAATAACTTTTAAAGATAATTTTATTCATATAGTTTTTACATTTTTAAATTTAGCTACTTTAAAGTTATTTGTAATTTATGTTTTCAATATTTGACTTAAGACATATTCAAAATGTCAAAATAATGATCCTAGAGTGAGTAATTAGTGGTGACTTGAAGCACATCAGACGCCTCTGTCAAACTATCCTTACCATGATTTGAATAAACCGGCAACGTTTCCACTCGTGCGGATTTTTTTTAACCGTGCACGCATGTGCGGTTCAATTTTTGCACTGTTCATTCACGCAGATCAACCGTCTATGCGTGGTGATCGTGTTTTTGCATGGGGAAAAGCTCTGTGATCAGTGGGCCGGTGGGGTTCCGTGTGCGGTAAAATTTTTTTTACTAACTTCCACCCGATCTTTCGCCGCCAGCTCTTCACGAGTATATGATTTCACGCCTGTATATTGGAGCATTTGATATGGAGTGAAGCATACTCTGGGGTACTATAGTAGTTTTCAAAATGAGTAAAAATTAATTAATTTATTATTTTACTACAGTGTAAAATTTAATTTTTAATAAAAACTATCTATTTAACGAAATCAAATCGGATCAACTTCACCGACCGGTTTTACATGTACAACACGCGGAATGGGAAGGGCAGAGGGAGCAAACGAGCGTGCACGAGCCGGGCGGGCGGAGCGACAGCGGCGGCAGCAGTGGTGGGGCAAGAGCGGTGCAGGGCATGATCAGACTACTCTCGTGTTAAATATAATAGTTGATTTTTTGTTCGCAACATTTAATTATGAGGCTTCAAGCGATGATTCTATTTTTTTATTTAATTTCTTTTATGTTTTTTTAATCTTTCACCAATTGTTATCATCTATTTAATCTCTATCTATCATCTACTTTTACTCAATTTGACTCTCTCTCTTTCTTTTTCGATCCACTACACTTTACTATTTGATCCGTGGCAGCACCACTTCAATGAATATTCAGTTCAAATTTTATTAATAAATACAGCTAAAAAAACTTTAAAATTTCAAGCAAATATAATTAATCATCTTATCATATGAGCTCAAATAAAATTTATTAAATAGTTCTCATGTGTTTTAATTTTTTTTATCATTATGATTATTTTTTTGAGCTTTTCTTAATTCTAACATAATAAATCATTATTATCATTATAAATTCTTGCAGTAACGCACCGGAGAATCATCTAAGTAAGAGATTGTGTTTGTGGAAGGTTTTCCCTTTTAGCAGAAGCTCCAAAAATCTTCCCAAACAGAGGCAAATTGGCAAACGCTGTTGCTAAACCAAAGAAAAGAAACGATAGTGTTCTGCCTTATGTAATGTCATGTTTCATATTAAACCTGGACATTGAAGAATGATGAATCAAATTTTATTTTTCATATGGCTAAACCAAAATAAACAGTACATTTTGAGTACATTTTGATAAAGTGATCACGTAAAATTATATACGATCCAATAGTAATTCAAGGTGCTGTAGCACCTCTCTATCTCTTAGTTTATTGTAGCATGCTACGGTGCCCTGAATTTAGACCTGCAATTGAGATTTGGATCCGTGCTCCGGCGGAACCGGTTCCAACAGTATCCAACCCAAATCGAAAATTCCCTGCGTCCCTCAGGCGCCGGCGCACCGCGGCCATGGAGCCCGACACCGAACGGGAAGTCATCGTCCTCGCCTCCGCCCCAAACCCTAGCAGCCACCAGCCCCTCCGCACAACCAAGTCGACGGCGTTCAAGAGAGAGGAGCGCCGCAGACGCAAGGACCGGAAGCGGCAGGAACGCCTCGCTGTCGAGCTCGAGCGAAGGTAATCCCTTGGGGCCCCACCTTCCCATCCGGTCGCCGCCGCCTCCAGCACGGAGCCCGACACGCCGTGGCCGTGCGACCCGACCCCATCTGAGGACCCGGCGCAGGCCTCTTCGTGGAGCTGGGGACCACCCGCCGATGTCCCGCCTCAGCCCACGGTCGTTGCGGGCGTCCACGCCGCACCCGCAGGCCGCAGCAGTAAGGTCCTGCCGCGCGTTCTTCGAGGAGCACGCTGACGACGATGAGGACGAGGGCGGAGAGGAGGAGCAAGAGGGGGGAGCCAATGCGGCTCGGTTCTTCGCCGAGTTGGTGGGCGGCGACGCGGCGCTGCGGGATTTCTACGAGGCGGGGCGAGAGAAGGGGCGGTTCCTGTGCCTCGTGTGCGAGGGGACTGGAGCCAGGATCGGCAAGAGGTTCGCTGGCGGCGCCGCGCTCGTGCAGCACGCTGGGTCGGTCGCCCGGACCAAGCGCAGGCTGGCTCACCGCGCGTTCGCTGACGCCGTTGGCCGGCTGCTCGGGTTGGGCGCCGGCCGGACCGCGCCTCCGTCGGTAAATATGCTCTCCTGCTCGTTTGGATACACATGCTCTTCTACGCCAGATTGCTGAAGGCCAACTTATTTGATCTCAGGAATAGAAAAATCTCAGCGTGATTGATTTGATGAAATGCAGGAAGGCTGTAACAACGATGGCACTTCTGATCAGATGACAACTTGGGCGTCTCGGGTAGAAATGGAGGAGGACTGAATCCTGATGGCCTAAATCTGCTATACTCCATTGTATACTCAACGTTAGGAGTACAATAACACAACTTTATTAGCTTAGCTTGCGTAGAGTTGTTAAGGCTCCATCGTGTCCATTGCTCAAGAGTGTCGTTGATAAAGAAACTGTATGTAAGCTTATTGAACTCAAACGTCTCTACCTGAATTAGGTTGCTGGTTTATTTACACTGTAAAACTTGGAGAAATGGTGTATTTTGAATCCAGCTTTGGGCAGAAATAAGTCAGGTAAAGCTCAGTTGACTGCATAAATGTAACAGCTATACTATCAAACTTGAAACGAAACTGCAGAGGGCTTACTAGTGTCAACTTGGACCACAGCCTGAGACAGTACGGATGGCTATTGATTGTTTCCTTAGCATGCGTGAATCAATCTCTTCACCCTGAATATATTTGCATGGGTTACAAATAGAGGGCCCGGTCGCTGCAGCTAATTTTTGCTGCGGCTGTGGGCTGCCGCTGCAGAAATGGACTACATTGCACTGTAGCAACAACGTCTTGACGCCACAGCCGCAGCCAGCAGTAGGTGATCCGAACGCGCCCAAATTCAGGTCAGGCACAAATCTAGTGCAGCTACACACAAAAAAAAAAATTGACATTTGAACACCATAATCTGATAACGTTATTTTTTTTACTCTCGTCATATGTGTGTTACAATGAATCACTGAATGCTGGGGTGGCATCAACGCTACTCTTTCCTGGCCTCGAAGATCTACAAATTTCCTTGCCAATGCGATGGCTACAGAAATATTTGAAACGGGGGTTAAGTGCCCCGATCTAACTACTCCCAAACTAATTTTGAGCCAAAACTGGTGAGGCAGATCGCAAATGCCTGAAGTGCAGACAGAGGATGCCGATAATCCATTGTAAAAACATTTTCTTCAATTTTCCCAAACTGAAGTATCACCATCTCATCATCCTTATCACTCAATGTCACCCCAGGGCACATTGGAGAAATAAGCTGAAAATTTTTCACAGAGGCAACAATAACACGACCATTGAAATTCAGACACCAGCACTGCAGATGCTCATGCCACCGTGGCATCTTGTTGAACAGAATAAAGAAACTTAGGGGGCAGGGTTGAATACTGCACTGTATTTTTCTTGGTACTCTTGATTTCAGAAGATTGTATTCATAAGACACCTCTCCAATTTCAACATCTCTGGAAATACGCGGGCTTACTTGTTTGCTTGCAATCCAGTGACTAAGTCTTCTCTTTGATGTCTTAGCACCTTCACGTCGAGTCTGCAGGTTGTAAATAGTGAACTTTGTCCTCAAGAGGCCAGACCTGCAAGAATACAGAATTATTGTAAGATATTTTGTTGAAAGGATTCATCAAAGAGGTATCTGGACAGTTTTGTATGAAATTAAATCTTTTATCTTTATACGATAAAAGATAATTACAGCCTTACAAGCATTTTCTTTTTTACATGCATTTGATCTACAACACTGACGGCAGATAACTTCAGTTTTTATGATGTAACATTTGGGATCATTAGACAAAATAGGTTGCATGCACTGGAGGAGCATTCTGTCTCATTCTGCCATGAGAATAAGTATAACCATTAACTAGAGCAAGTCCAACTACACACGATTAGCGGTGGTTTCCATGTGCAGATGCATGCATATGACTATTTTCACATCTGAAGAAAACATATATACATGAACAAGTACATTTCATCCACTGAAAATTAAATTATATATAAAGAGTATTGTGACCCTGGAAATATATCAAATAGGGAAATGAAAAATGTTGAAAGGCATGAATGTGCTTTTGATGTGCTGTCATTGGACCTAATGAAACATAAAGGTGCACGTATATTGCAAGCCAGAGAAATGGAAACCATAAGTTAGTATTGAATTATATTAGCATTTCAGCCTTACTTCAGCTTTCCAACATAGTTTACATCAGACTGATCATCAGAGTTGATAGAGATGACATATTCCATGTGCCATCCACACCTGGTCCTATGAGCCGCCAACAAAAACTTTCCTTGATCTGTCAATGCTGCAAGGCAAAGTTCATGACACTTTGCGTTACAGTATACTACATGTGCAGCCTAGTCTTGAAAATATTTATACTAAACATATTATTGTGATATCAACAGGAAAAAAGAAACTAAAGAAATAACAAAATAGTTGCAAAAACAGGAAAAAAATAATTTGATAAGAAAGTAGGCCAATGGGACACATCCCCCCCCCCCCCCCCCCCAATCAGTTTTATCATGGTAGCAAAATAACAAAATAGTAGCAAAAATAGTATCACAATAATCTTTTGAAATGATATGCACATTAAAACCACATGTCACAGGTAGAAAAGGACCATAAGTACAGTTAACTGCACTGTTTTCTGGTATGCCAAGATAGAAGGCTAACTCAAAGTGAGAACCCAATGCTCGGGCGAACTACCTTACCATGTGTTAAATTGAGATAGAGATAAAAAGCTGAAGTTTCCTTGTTCCTCTTGATGAAACACTGCATCGGTGTATCCCTTGGTCCAGGCTGTGATATGGATGCATCAACCATATAATATACAACACGATGAATCAAAACATAAGAAAATTTTTAGGTCAAATAACTCCCTCATCGGCAAATTTTTCGAAACAATGTCAGCATCACTGCAAGAGGAGCAGGATTCCCTTTACCATAGAAAGAAACAAGGACTAGCCATCAATTCTGAACTTTACAAACAAGGACCCTTCAGAGATGCAGGGTTAAACAACAGACGGCAATTTGTTTGCATCCATAGTAGGAATAAACAAATACTCCTCTAATATTTGAAAGGGGCACTTCTATCTAAAAGATACAAAGTGCCACGGAGCACTTCAATCATATGCCGATGCGCCACAAAGTAGTTGAAAGGGACTGTCACTGCATCCCCGTCGAATATGTTTTGAGCACTAACGAGCACCACCGAGGCACTGGCACCGACCCTTACTTCATTTTCGAAAAATAGATGCGCCGCCAGAACCGCACGCGCGAATCCAAGACAGCTGTAGCTCACCTGCTTCAGCGACGAGAGGAATGTGATCCCGCCGCCCTCGTGCGGCGGCCGCACGAGAGCGACGGACGCCTCGCGCCACCGGCGGCAGACTCCGGCGCACGCCACCACATCGCGCCGCCACGGCCACCTCTCGGCGCCGGCATGCACGCGCCGCAGAATGTCGTCGAGCAGATCGGGCACCAGCGCGGACCACGTCCCTTGGTCGGCCTCCTCATCACGGTCGTCCTCCGCGGAGGAGATCGCCGGCGAGACCTTCGCGTTGCAGCCAGTGAGCGGCAGCGCAGGATCCACAGTGGCGACGGCCGCGGCGGAGCCGGACGAGGCGCGGCGCCACGGGGCCATCGGCGGGAGGTCGCAACGGAACGCAAGCGGAGCGGACGGGAATAGGCCGGCGAGTGGGGACGAGAAAATGAAAAAAAAAAACGACGGAAATACGGAATCCACGAATCGAGGATAGCGGAAAGTTAACGGGCTGATGAGAGATTCTGTATCCCTGCTACGCCGCCCGTCTCCATTTGATAAAGAGGAGTGTACATATATCTGCTGTTCTGCGACCGTTGTGGTGTTTTGGTTCATATTTTGTTGGTGCTGGTCTTTGGATTCGACGGAAATTGCGTGGTACAGTACTACCCTATGGCATGCTCAGATAGAACCGCCAAAAGTATTGGTGATTCTGTTGAAAAATTCTCGACATCCAATCTGTTTACGTGTGGAAACATCTGATCGCGCATTGTTGGGGGGAAACAGTGTAATCTGCTGCAAATGATGAAAAATATTTCCTTTGTTAGATTTTGTTATTGGGCTCCATCTCACCATCTGTCCAACAGGCTGACTTACTGGCCCAGTATAATTAGCGCAAGCTTTTTGGGCCCGAGAACTGGAAGCGTGGGTCCGCAGACTACTCCGAAAACTTCGGCCTGAGAAGACGACGCGGACACCCGGCCCGCTGATGGTAGCAGCTACAAACTCATGGAACCTCACAAACGTTTTTTACCAAAAAATCAACCTCACAAACGAGACCGAGTAAACAAAACAAAAAAAAAAAAAAACACTCACACACGGGACGCGACAAACTCCGCGACGGATAGGCCTCGGAAAAGCCCCCCCTCCCCCCGATCAGTGCGCAACTGGGCACTACGCGCGCATAGTCCCCCAATCCGTGGTACTCACGACGCATCCCAAATTCGGAGCATGCTGACGCACCTATGGTTGGCTACACGACCGCCGCGGCGGCGGCGGCAGCAACAGCACCCGAATCCTTATCCTGCCTCACGCGGTGACAGATCGGAGGAGCTCGTGGACGGCACCGTCGGCGCGCCCGCAACGGCAACGGGCGGGCGCCAGACGACCAGACGAGCCTGGTTTGGGCTTTTCACTTTTTAGACCGGATTTTTTGTTTGAAAAATTGAAATTTGAAAAGCTGAAATAAACAAGATTTTGAAAAACTAGCTTTTAAAATATTAAAAAGCTAACTTCTGAGAAAATAAGCTAAAAGTTGAAAAACTCGCTCAGAGTCGTTTTTCTGGTTTTTGACGTGCAGAGAAACCAAATATATATTGCGAAAACAAAAAAAATTACTACTCTATCAGCTAGCTTTTCAAATAGTCATCCGTCAGCTTTTTTTAAAAACTCAAAGCTACAACTCAAACAAAGAGACCTTCGGCTCCGTCCGCGTCGGCTGATGGCGGGAGAAATGCCACAAAAAATGCACGCTTTGCAGGGGGGAGGGCTTCGGGGCATGATGGCATGGCATGGGTCATGGGAGGAAGGCATCGTGTGGTCATGACACATCAACAAATATCATTCATTTTAGTGGGAGGTGGAATTCGGCCGTCTCGCGCTTTTGGCACAATGGCGCGCGGTGTCCCGCCGTCCGCGAATGGAGAGCGCGCCGACGTAGCGGCCATGTCGAGTTCGACGTGCTCCCGCGCCAGAGGCTGCCACGGCGTGGCATCTGACACGGCGTGAGGCATGCGCGGCACTCGCACTATCGGACGGTAGCGAGGCGTGGTCCGTGGGAGGGGGAGAAAAGCTAATATTATCCGTACTGTTGTCACCCGAAAGCTAGAGCCTAGAAAACGTGATATTCCACCAGCGGTTCTGTCTCATAAATCAGAATGAGACCTTTGGAACAAAGCAAAAATTTCCGTTTGCTTTGTTTTTATTGTGAAATTTAATTGATTCTTGTAAAATTTTTTTGTAATTTCTGTAAAATTTCTAGGTTCCATCTTGACTAAGATAGATGTACTACTGCCCAGTGCGAGATTCTCGTAAACACAAGATCACATTCCCAATCCCACAAATTACCTCCTATGTGCCCAGCACAGTGACCACGTTTATAAAAAGAGAATGCCATGTATGATCCATGCCATGGACATCTCATGTCTAGTAGCACTCCATTTTGCAAGTAGGGCAGGCGCAAATTCACGCTCTCTATCTCACACAACTTACAGTATGAGTATGAGACCATCATTTGTGAGTTCCAGTACCATTTAGTTCACCATCAGGATTGCTAGTCCAGAAATGATAAGCATCCGAGCTTCCATTATCCTTCAACTGCCGCTGCGTGCCTATCTATTTAGGCACAGATTACTAGATACGATCAAAATTCGATGCTCAACAAAAACTCAAAGAATTCTCAAAAAAAAAAAAAACTCACAGAAAAACATTTCAAATGGAAACTGAACAGAAAAAGTGAAGGCCGTTAAAAAGTCAGCGACTAACAATCCAAACCGGGAGCCACGCGCGCGGATTGGATCGGAGCTCGGAAATCTCCGCCATGCGTCCCTGCTGCCTCTCGTTTCCACCATCGAACGCATGCCCTCTTCTCGGTCCACGGGGCAGAAACCGGTCTCAGACCGGTTTTCGGTTTGAGTGAAAACTGATTGACTAGTCAACAAAGTTGGTCGATTAGTTGGATCCGCTACAGTATTATATCTGATTTTTATCGAAAACCGAATTTAATATTTATATCAGATCGAATCGGTTTCGTCGAAAACCGTGAAAACCGATCAGTTTTGACCGGTTCCTTAAGCCGTGCCGAGGACAAGGAACACAGCGGAAAATCATAAGAGTCCGTCTTGTTCCTCAACTTCCCCGTCCCATTTCTTTCACAACTTCTCATCATATATGCTCGATCGAATTCATCAGCACCATGTGCAAGAATCCGTGCCCGCCATGGGAAGCCACTATATATCACCTGCTAGTTTCTTCCCTCCTTGCTTGCGCACGCACTGAGTAGCAGACAAAACTGACGAGTTGATATAGAAGGATCAAGCCACAAGGAATAGACAGGTCAAGGGTGAGGCATGCTTACTCGGTACCTTCGGTCACGGGTCTCGTTACACAGGCCGGTGACGGCGAGGCTTCCACGGGATGGACATGGTGCAGTGCATCGCGTGCTACCGGCAGTGGATTGCCGGTCAACAGTTGGGCCTCGGCGAGCTGGAGTCGGTGTCGGCCAATGCCTCCGCGGGGCTCGCCATGGACGCCGACGTGCCGGCGGCGGTGGAGCGGTGCATGGTGGGGTACCAGGATTACGTTGCCAGGCGGCGCGCGCTGTCGAGGGACGACAGCGCGGCCTTCTTCTCCCTGCCCTGGTGCACCGCTTTTGAGAACTCCATGCTCTAGATCGGGGGCTGCCGGCCGACGCTCACCATCCGGCTTCTGCACTCCCTCAGCGGCGAGGGCCTTGAGGTGCAGCTCAAGTTTAGAAAACTTAGGGCTAATTACTTCGGATCTTAAGCTTAGAATCATAAACGCAATTATAATGTAGAATTTGAGTACTTACGTCCTTATGTGAGGTCATCTATGGCATTTGGTGTCGTGATGGATCTCTGTAGTCGTTTCTTGATGGCTCCTCCTCTGTTCTCTTTTTTTATCTGTCCAGTGATGACTCCTTTTGATGCACTGGCTTAGTGACGGTTTTTAGATCTAGTTCAGCACCACTAAGAATCGGCATTAGGGTTTGTAGGGAGGTGGTCTGCCTGAAACTCGCAAATGACTTATGTGTCTTTCTGTTGGCCGCCTCTCACCCCTTTTTAGAGGTGCTGCCCAGTCTGAGGTCGTAACTGTTTTTCTGGTTACGCCACCGATCAGGGCGTGACTTATTCCATTATGCGTGTGCATTGGACTGAATTCTGCATAGCTCTTTATCTCTTAACATGTAAGTCCTTAATTAATTTTGTAGTTAATTCTTAATTTTAAAACTAATGCAATGTTATCTTTATACTTTGCAGGTAATTATCCCAACATCGAGGACTTCATCCACGGCCACGGAAACGACAGCGTTCCCGAGGCCATGGGGATCTCGGCCGCCCAGCTCAGGCTCATCAACGACCTCCACCGCCGGACGTTGCGCCAGGAGGGCGCCCTCTCCGACCGGCTCGCCACGCTGCAGGAGGACATCGCTGACTTCCCGCTCCTGCCCATCGTGCGGGAGCGCAAGCGCGAGCACGCTGTGGCCACCGCACCAGGCGGCCCTGCAGCCATCTGTGACGGTTCCGTCGGCCGGCTCAGTGTAGCGGGGCCTGGAAGCATCGTGGACCCTGAGTTGGACGCTGCGATGCAGACCTACGAGGCTGGGCTGGCCCGGCTGCTAGCGGAGGCCGACGAGCTGCGGATGGCGACGGTGCACGCTCTGGTCACGGAGATCTTGACGCCACGGCAGGCGTTGGAGATGCTGCTCGCGGCCAAGCAGCTGCACCTCTCAGTGCGTGACTGGAGCCGGCAGAGGGAACGTGGCCACCAGCCACAGCTTGCACTGCGCGCCGTGCCGGCTTCCTCCGCGGTTCGTCCAGTACCATAACAGGCTCGTCCCTCCCTCACTCTTGGTTGCACATGATGATTTTTTTTTCGAAACAGGATGAGCCCTTTCCATTATCAAGATAACGGAAACCAAAGTCCAACAAATTCGGAGATCCCAGATCTCCCATCTTACAGGCAAGATCACCACCAACTCAGGATGAAGATTTTGCTGGGTTGGCCCATTGCTCCACTACCCAAAATATGAAAAATGGTGTAATTACTTTACTGGGCCGATCCACTGTATCTTTACGTAGTGCTGGATCGACTCAGTGGGTCGTTGGGTAACCCAGATAGCACCACTAGTAGCGCTGTCACTCTTCTCTGGTTTTTGCCTCACAAGATTCAGCGATGGTCCGATGGCAGGCGGCAATGGAGAGTGAGGAAATCCCCGCATGAACCACACAGCGCGCAGCCCGGCGAGCCTCTTGGCCCAACGCGCACCTCCCGCTGCTGCAGCGCAGGCACTGTTCGGCACCCGCATCGGAGCTAGCTGCCGCGGATCCCGCCATGGTGCCACACGGCTGCGCTCCTTCGCCTCCACGCGCCAGCAGCATGCACCGACCGCCAAGCCCTGCCAGATCAAGAGCTCGCCCACAAGCGGCTCTTCTTCCAAATTTCTCATAGCTTGTCCCAATCTGGACACCACGGCAGCAGCTTCCATAGTGGTGCGGCTGGTGCTTGCTAGTTCTCGCTGCTACACTCCCCTGTGGTGACCCCTTGATTCCCCTCTCTGGATGGATTAGTTGCTGTTGCTCCACTTTGTATTATTGCCTCGTATGTGAATTATCAAAATAGTTGCATATCTATGCATGTTTCGTTGTTTGTATTTTCGATCCCACTATTTTGCATGTTTATTATTATTTTTTGTTAGAAAATGAAAATTCTTTCATTGTCTTTCTCTGTTGATCTTTGGCATCACTGTGTAACAAGTTTCTTCTTGCGTTTTGGGTCAAATTTTTCGATGGGTTTGCTGGGTCCGTGTTAATTATGGGTCAAACCAACCCATTACCCACATAAATCACAGTGAGCTACATGGCCAGCAGTTGGATCGACCCAAAGTGACCCACCTGCATCCTGACCACCAACACATAACAGAGATGCACAAACTGATAGCCTCACATAAAAGGACAAACCTTAACGACCTAAAAAAACTATGTCCAAGCTGAACAAAAGCAACAAGGTTTCAGTGCGACACTACGTAACAAAAGCACAATTACTTTCGTTCCTCAGCCTTTTAACGAGCAGGGGGCTGGTCTTCCTGTCCCTCAACAAATTCGGCTAGATCATCTTCATCTGGTATTGCAGCCTCAGAGTCCTGGGGGTGGTACTGGACTGCACGGCTGGGACCACCATGTTGCTGCTGCGTTCTAGTAACCTCAGCGACTGTCTGCAGGAGTCCTTCAACGCCACAAACCAGATCTTCTTTAGATAGGTCCTTGAGGAGTCCTGCTCCATATTTCAAAAAGGAACAAGCCAAAAATATAATATCTTAGGTAAGTAAAATTGTTTGCCCCTAGCAGGAACCTGGACATCCAAGTATAATATTGACGGATAGAGCTTGGAATACAGTCTGCTCCAATGCATGTGCCAACATAACCCCAAACCACTTCAGCTATGGGGCACTGAAAAAATATAGGTGATCTCTAGTTTCATCCTGTGTGCAAAAATTACATGTGTAGACACCTTTCCAATTTCTAATTCTCATATTATCTCTAGCCAAGACAGAGTTCAGTTCTAAAAGCCACATAAAAATCTTATTCTTAAGTGGTATTAGAGCTTTACAGATGTGTTTATTCTTATGATTCGGCAAGTTAGCATATAACAACTGGTATACGAAGTTTACACTGAACTCGTCATTGCCATTCAAACTCCATTTAACTCTATCTGTCTCATCATTGAACACAAAATCATGGCACTTATGCCTAATCTCCTCCCAGATTCTAGCTTGATCAGCAGAAAGCCATCTTCTAAAGGATAAGTTCCAGATTTACAGTCCTTAACACAGAAATCTTTTTCATTACATATATTATAAAGATCAGGGAACATAAGGGCTAGAGGTCTCTCATAAAACCACTTATCTTCCCAAAATCTAGCAATACTCTTATCCTGCACTTCAATGTTTCTCCCCAACAAATATAAATCTTTAACTTTAATAAAGTCATACCAACAAGGGGAGTCAGAAAACCGATGCTTTACTACAGCAATAGAATTGTGTTGCAAATACTTTTTTTTACCAACGATTGCCATAGGCCTTCTTCATTTTCCAATTTTCACCACCATTTACATAAAAGACTACAGTTCATATTTTGTAAGTCTTTGATTCCCAAACCCCCTTTTGTTTTAGGGGTACAAAGTTTCTCCCACTTAACCAAATGGTTTTTTTTTTAGTCTCACCACCTTGCCAAAAAAATTTCTTTCTAAACTTATCCATATTATATATCACTGTCTTAGGGAGCAAGAACATGAACATATGATATATAGGAGAATTGGACAAGCTAGCATTTATTAAAACCAATCTCCCCCCATAAGACATGCTTCCTCCTTTCCAAGTCTCTAATTTCTTTCCCATCTTCTGAATGAGAGGATCCCAGTCCCTAACCTTCAACCTCGAGGGACTCACAAGTACCCCTAGATACTTAATAGGGAACTCTCCAATGTTGCAGTGAAACACATCAGCATATTCACTGGCTATATTATTATCCCCTCCCAACATGATAATTTCACTTTTCTGAAAATTAATTTTTAGTCCAGACATAAACTCAAAGAGACACAACAACAGCTTCATATTGTTTGCCTTTTCCAAGCTATGATGAAGACACAAAATTGTGTCATCTGCATACTGAAGCATAGCTACTCCATTAGGGACTAGATGAGGCACAAGTCCTGTAATTAAACCATTATTCTGAGCCCTATGAATCATTTTGGCTAAACAATCAACAACCAAATTAAAAAGAAAGGGGGAGAGAGGGTCTCCTTGTCTGACCCCTTTATGACTAACAAAATAAGGGCCCAACTGAATGTTCAGTTTGACACTGATAATACCATCACAAACAACTTGCCTCAACCAAGCAACCCACAAAGAGCTAAAATTCTTGATCTCAATACATCTAAATAGGGAATCCCAGTTAACCTTGTCATAAGCCTTTTCAAAATCTAACTTAAGGATCACCCCCATCTGTTTTTTAGCCTTTGTTTCATGAAGGATCTCATGCAATGACATGATGCCATCCATGATGTTTCTTTGAGGGATAAAAGCATTTTGACCTTTGTCAATAAGTTTGTCCATAAAAGGCTCCAATCTCAATGAGAGTTTTTGTTATGAGTTTATAAATTGTATTGAGCAAACAGATAGGCCTAAACTGTTGGATCCTATCTGCATCTTTAGACTTAGGGAGTACGGCTATAAAACCATAGTTAAGCCTCTTCATATCAAGTTTATTTTGGAATAACTCATGGAAAAGGGGCATGATATCCCTTTTGGTTATCTCCCAACATTTATGAAAAAAGTCAGCTGGGAGCCCATCTGGGCCAGCTGCTTTGTTTTTTTCCATCTCAAAAAGAGCATGTTTCACCTCTTCTTCAGTAAAAGGTCTATTTAAAATATCATTATCCTCTATTGTTAACTTCTCACTCTCAGTCCACAAATCAAGATCAATAGGAATTAGATTCCCAGCAACTACACCAAAAAGATCTTTGTAATAAGAGGTAGCATGATTGAGGAGGGCCTCATCCCCAATAATGTTGTTATTATCTCCATCTTTTAGACTCAAGATAGTGTTCTTTCTTTTTCGGTCATTGGCAATTCGATGAAAATACTCAGTGTTATTATCCCTTTCAACAACCATTGAGATTGAGTTCTCTTATACCAATAGGCCTTTTCATCTGCATCCAATTGGAGCAGAATAGATTGCAACTCACACTTTCGATTCGACTGAGGGATGCATAAAGGGGCTAACTCTTCTAATTCTTCCAGTTGAGCCAACTCCTGATTATGTAACTCTTTCTTTTTCTTCCTCACCCCAGTAAGATTACTACCTCAACATTTTAAAATGCGCCTAACATTCTTAATTTTGTGGAGAAGGATATCTACAGGACGATGAAGCCCCGACTTCACATCCCACGCTTTGGCCACTACTTCCATAAAATCATCATTTTTCAGCCAAGAGTGCTCAAATTTGAAAACTCGAGGAGGAGGCTTCGAGGATCTCCTCGAAGACAACACAATTAGATTATGGTCAGAGGCACTTCTAGGAACTTTTTGAGCCATTTCTAGGGGAAATGGTAGCTCCCAATCTCTATTAACTAGAATTCTATCCAATTTTTCCAAAGTAGGAGAAGATTGATTACTAGACCAAGTAAAAAGCCCCCCACTTAATGACACCTCCCTAAGTGCATAAGTATTGATAATATTGTTAAACAAGTGGGAAAAGTGAGAAAGTGAATGAGGCTTAATCTTCTCTTGACTGTATCTAGGAATGTTAAAGTCACCCCCCAACACCTGTGGAAGGGCAGTTTTGTGACAATAATCGGCAAAGTCAGCAAGGAAAGACAACTTGTCTTCGTCCTGTGGGGGCCCATAGATATTAACCAGAGACCAAGACTTATTAGATTTTTTTCTCTTGCACCACAATCTCTAACATATAGTTCCCATAGTTTACCGAGAGCACATTAAAAACATCTTTATGAATGCCACTTAGGAGGCCACCTGCTCTCCCTCTAGAAGGAACCCAAAACCAATTAAAGGTCTCAAAAGGATCAAACTTGCTAAAAAAGGAAGTGGAATACTCTTTTTTAATTGTCTCTTGAAAACAAATAAAAGAGGGCTAAAATTCACTAAAGATATCTTTCAGGTGAGTAGACATGCCCTTCTTGCCTACCCCTCTACAATTCCAAAATATACCTAACATTTCAAGTTTTATTTACCTTTCTTTCTAACCTCCCTCACATGCCTAGGATCCAGAAATCATGGATCCCTATTTCTTTCCTCTTTCTAGCTTAACTGTGCATTTTTTAGAGCTAGATTTTTTTAGTAGAAACAAGAGTAAAACCATCAAGATCAGAAAACTCATCATCTTCCATCCATTGGATCAATTTGGGGGATTCAGTTTCATTAGCAGCCTGCTTAATTTCTATTGACTCACCAACTAGTTTTTTGGCCTACAAAGCTCCCCTAGCAGTCTCAAGGTTTCTAATTAAATTAATAGTTTCAAAATCATTATCAGACATAAGAGCCCCATAGCATTAGCTTTTTGAATAATATCAACATCAGATAACACCGAAAAAGAATTAAAAACAGGAATGCTAGACTTAGCAGGTTTAGTAGAAGGAGTACCTTCTAGATTACGCTTCCTTTGCCTCTTCTCAGCAGCTTTCCAGACATTCATTCCACCATGAGTCAGCCTCTTGGATTGCCGAGTAGGGCCTTGCTCACCCATGGACTGCCCAGCATTGACCTCCTGAACTACCCCACTTTCATCAGTGTTGAGTGCACCCTCATCTTCTTCAACCACTCCTGTTAACTTAAGAGCGTAATTAATAACAGCATGTAAAACCGTGATGACATCATCACTAGGCTCGTGTTGCTTCTCTACTACTTCAAGTGTATTCTCTACCACTAAAGAAACCAAGCCCCCTTCATTGCCCTTGATTAAGTCAATAGAAACCTTTTCTGACTCCTTTTCAACAGCTAGAAATTCTTCATTGTGCTCCTGTTGATTCTCTATCACTTCAGATGTATTCCCTACCACCACAGGAGCAAGTTTCCCTTCATTGCTTTTGATGAATTCCAAAGAAATCTGTTCTGATTCCTTCTCAACAGCTGGAACTTCTTCCTTGTAGATCAAGATACCCTCCAGAACATCTTTAGTCGGCTTGTCAACAGGAGGAGCCCCAGAGCATGGCATGAGCCAAGTTTAAAATTCCCCATCCTTGATAGAAAACTTGGAATGCATTCTCTTAGGAGGGCAGTCCAGCAGCTCTTCCTCATCATCACTATCATACAGGTCTTTCACCGCATCAATTTGTTTACCTTCATCCATTTTAAGGTTCACCACTTCAAAGGGGGTACTACCAGAATGTATATGTTCCTTACCCTTCTCCAAATTACTCAGATTGAACTTTGAGGGAGCAGACATGAGTTGCAAGGTAGACCCAGTGTTTTTGTAAGTTTTGTCTCCTGAAATAATAATAGATGAGTTCCCTGAGTTAATGGTTGCAAGGTCAGAAGACATTCTTGCCTTTTTTGACATTTGTTCATTAGTAGTCTTGAAACCACTTACACCAGGAATAGAGACAGCAATTGATTGTGCTTGTCTAGTCTCCTCTATAGGGACTTCCCTTTCAAACAAAAAATCATAGAAGCATTTCCCTCAGCCATCTCAGGGACCTTAGACACATCATGACACCCAATCTTAACCCTCACAAACTCCTTGCCCAGACATTCTTTATTAATTTCCATAGGTTTGCCACCAAAGAAGCAACATATGCTGCCACCGGTGATGTTCTACTCTCATAAGGGATTCTTCTTATTCTGAGTCAAGCTTCTTGAAAGATCCCTTTGGCCCCCACAGCAGGGTTCTAAGGTCTAATACTAATACTAGCACACAAACTTTGCATCTTCATACTATGGAAATGAGACCACTCCTCAATCTTCTGAGTATTTGGGAACCTCAAGCTAAACTGTGTCTCTGACCATTGTTTCACTTTGCACCTCCAGCCCGCTGTAAAGATGGCTTGTATCTCTTGCTTAATCTAAGCAGCAGTGACAGATCCTCTATGACAGTGATCAAGATAGTATTTACTCTTTCCTTTAAGGCATCTGCATTAGGCACATCCTCAATATCAAAAAAGCCTTCCCTTCAACCTGAGCACCGCACAACTTAGCTATATAGTCCCATGGTTTCTTTAGGAACTAGACCCCTGATTACCAATATTCACTCCACTCCCACCATGCCATCCTTGCTGGGTAGCAGACGCTTGACCAAGAGATGTGTCCTCACCATCTCTCTGGGTTGCACAGGATGATAGGATATGAACTACTACTTGCCTTTCCGCCTTAGTGTTGCAAGGAGTATATCTCACCGTTGCTTTGTGCTTCCATTAATCTATGTACAGAGTTCACCCATGCATGTGTTCTACCGCTATAAAAGTAGTATCCAAGTGGTGACTGCTTTCTATGTGCTTCGTTTGTTTTGTCTTTCTACTGCTCTCTAAACCCCACACTTCCATGTTTCTTGGATAAATCCGAATAAGTGGGGGAACGATGCCGTAGACGTCTCATCTCCCCTTCTTCGAGCTGTTTCCGATATGCTTTTTTTTTGTGTTAAGGTAGCATATCCCCATGACCATTGCTGTGGCCGGTTTGCCGGCGGCAAATGGCGGCGCGCGTTGGCCTTGCGCGGCTGGCTAGGGAAAATACAAAACCGAAGGCACCTTCCGGGAAGCCACCTCCGGGATTGCCATCCTCGTCGTGGCTCCGCCGGCGCTTCTTTTCTGGTGCCATTTTCTCCAGCGCGTTTCTCCATCCTGGGCCAGCCGGAGGCCGGGAAGGACAGGACGGAAGGTTGTGATGTGTGCGGCCGGGGCGCGCGACGACGCTCGCCGCACGCCTTCAGTTGATCAGCTCACCGTCTGTTTCAGGCGGCGCGGCGAACGAGGGGTAACTGGCGCGCGCCGGGGACCACATCCCATGGCGGTTTCGCCGCGCTGTCGGGCACCTGCGTCATGGGGTTTGGCCGCGCGCGTACGACGTAGGGGGCGCACAGACTGACGCGGGCCTAGTTCTTGCATGCCGGACGCGTGGATCGTGCCTGGTGACTCGCTTGTCCACTATCGTCTGCTTCCTTTCTCAAACAAGGACGGAAGGATTTTTTTTTTTATGAAACGGAAGGATGTTGGGACACTGAGCAAACGGTCAGTCGGGAGTCACGACACGGTGCCCGAGTCTAGTCGCAAGCATGTTGGGTCTGTCCGGCCTGATTAGGCTGGCCTGGTCATCAATCTCGGCCCAACCTGGTATGGCCCTCTAGGCCGGTCAGTTACTCAGTTGAAATTAATGTTAGAATACGTTTAATTTGTTGAATTTGATTTGTTTATGTTTAAAATTTAAAGTTTTAAATATTATGTAATTAGTTTTCAATAATTTCTTTTAAAAAAATCTTCCATGCTTCTGGCCCGTCCAGCCCAGGATAGCTCGACGGGTCAACAACATGGCATGACCTATAGCCATGCTGAATCGCACTGGCCCCGCCTAGCCGTTTGGCAACCTATAGCCATGCTGAATCGGCAGAGGTCCACGAGTTTCATGGCCTGATCAATTATAGTGGCAACACGGATGGCCCCAGACACGTCTGCCAGTCAAGAAAAATCACTGGTCCGCGTCCTTGGCACCGCCACTGCGTGCGACTGCGGGGGCGAGTCGCCGCCCTGCCATGACCACACAATGTCTCCCAACGACGGCTTCAGGTCCCGCTTGTAGAACTCTCGGAACTCGATCGAGTCGCCGCCCGTTTTCCTCAGCTCCACCACGTGCACCGACGGCGCCACCTCGAAGATCTCCGCCTCGACCGAGAGCGCGCCACGCCACCCGTCCTGGCTGCCCTCCATGACGACCCTGCCCTTCTTCGGCGTGACGCTGAACCTGCGCGCCTCCGCGATCTCCTCAAGCCTGGACACGATCGTCTCCGTGGTCTCCCTGGTGGAGAACCGCGCCTCCGACCTGTGCTCCTCGTCGAACATCTTGTTAAGGTCTAGCCCGCTCGATCGGGAGATGATGTCAAATGCGTTCATGATCGAGGGCGTCACGGCGATTATCGGCGAAGACACGGTCACCTTGGACCGCTTCCTCTTCCGTGCGTCATCCTCATCTTCCTCGTCGCGTCGGTGGTGCTCCCTGCAGGCTTCCTTGCCGAGCAGCACGGCGGCGGTCTCGCTCGTGACGAGTGGCTTGTCGGTGAGAGGGCAGGGGCCTTTCTGGAACCAGGGCTTGGTCTTGAGCTTGGCGATGGTGGTCCTGGTATTGGGATTAGGGTCGAGCATCCGAGCAAGGAGCTTACGCGTCTCGATGGAGAACCACGGCGGGCACTTGTAGCTGCTCTCCATGATCTTCCGATACAAGCACACGAGATTAGTCTCGTTGAACGGGAGGTAGCCGGCCAGGAGCACGAAGAGGATCACGCCGCACGACCAGATGTCCGCCTTCGCGCCGTCGTAGCCACGCTTCAGAAGCACCTTAAACAAGCGCGAAAATTGAACCAGTTACATTCGTCGGTCTTGTATGTCACATCAAACATGTTGTAGCATGCACCTGACTCGCATTACCTCGGGGGCAACGTACGCTGGCGTGCCACAGGCGGTGTGCAAGAGGCCGTTGCCGCGCAGGCGTGCGCCGGCGTCCAGCGCACTGAGCCCGAAGTCAGAGACCTTGAGGTCGCCCCGCGCGTCGAGGAGGAGGTTCTCCGGCTTGAGGTCCCGGTGGTACACGCCGCGGCTGTGGCAGAACTCGACGGCCGTCATCAGCTGTTGGAAGTACCGGCGCGCGACGGGCTCCGGGAAGCGCACGCTCCGGGTGAGGCGGTCGAAGAGCTCCCCGCCGCTCGCGTACTCCATGGCAAAGTAGATCCTGGACCGGGTGGCCATCACCTCGTGGAGGCGGATAACGTGCGGGTGGTGCACGCGGCGCATGACGTTCACCTCGCGCTTCACCTTCTCCACCATGCCGGACCACCGCACGGCGTCCTTGTCGAGCACCTTGATGGCCACGACCTGGCCGGTGTCTGCCTTATGGGCCATGTACACCTTGGCAAAGCTGCCGCGCCCGAGGAGGCGGCCGAGCTTGTACCGGCCGCCCATGATCACCTGAGGGTCTTTGTCCTCCTCCATGGCCCTGGGGAAAAGGAGAGGTGTGCCAAGTGATCATGGGCGAGGATCCGGCCGTGCAAACGGCCGGACGCAGAGAAGCTCCCTCCGCGCAGCAATGGAGATGGTAAATGATCATTGACAAGAGATGTTGGGGTCAGATATGTTCAACGACATGCGACTCTGAGGCCAGGAAGTGCTAAAAGTGAATATGGGCCGATAGTGTTGGAGGGGAATGAAGGAATCCCTTTCACTAATTTTAGAAATGGCCCTAGCATATTGACTTCATGAGTTAATAACTTGGAAGTTACCAATAATAGCTAAATATAAATCATTGCCTACTTTGTCAAACAGGGAACCACGAGTTGTGTGGATAGCCGTTCAATTGCACGGAATGCATACTCCCTCCGTTTTTAAATTGATGTTGTCGTTGATTTTTAATATCAACTTTGATTATTCGTCTTATTCAAAATTTTGTGATAAAAAATATATATATTGTTATAATTTGATTAATCATTAGAGTTATTTGAATCAGAACTTAAAATTTTACATGTTTGAACTAATTTTTTGAATAAGACGAAAGATTAAAGTTGAGATTAAAAGTTAATGATGACATCAATTTAAGAACGGAGGGAGGAGTATGTTTTAAGCGTAATATTAACCAGCAAATGATTGCCCAATTGATATTTGAGGTGTGGATTGCCAAGCCAAGTTGTCTTCTACTAATTTGATTTCATCAGGAGCATAGCCAAAGTACTATATTTTAAGAACCATTTTTAAATTGAGTTGTATTATGTACAATATGGTATGAAGTTTTTGAAATATTGTTACAGCCTCTTAGAGCATCTTCAAATAGATACTTAAAATTTGACTATCTAAATTCATGTTTAGATTATTGATAAATTGATATTGGTAGATATAAAAGTTCTCATCTCCAACACATACCGATAGTATAGGTATTACCTATTGAGTAACCACATTTATCTACCTAGAAACATAAAATTGGTAGTAGTTAAATTTAAGATACTCAATTAAGTTACTGTTAGAGATGTATTTTTACGAGTGATACCTATATTTATATTTAAATATTATATTTAAGTATCTACTGGAGTTGCTTTTATATCATTTTTTTGAACAATGCAAGTATACTTTTGTTAAGCTACACATTTTTATTGTAATCCAAAGGAATGTAAATCTGACCTACGTTTGAGAAGTATTTACTTATATTCTCAATCGACTTTTTTTTTTTTGCAAAATTGGCTTTGCCATAGAGTAGAGGACAGGACATGATAAATTTTCTTGAACTCTCAGGTATTGCTTTCTTCATGTAGAAAACTTCCTCTCAGCTCCCTGATCTTCCTTTCATCTCTTGGGTCTTGACCCATCTGCTCGTTGTCTTTGATTTATATGATCCTTGATATTGTTATCGTTTCAGAATTTGCAACATCTACCGGTGTTTTGAACATCCGCGCAGTCTCTCGAAAGCCACTTAATATCATGTTTCAAAATACAGCCTAGCAACTTTGCCATGTCCCTTTCACAAGTCAACCTAAGTATTGAGGAAACCCTTAGACAAACATTAGTATCAAGGTTAGCAGCATCGATATTAAAACATATCCACCATCGCTGTTCCGCTCTCTATCGAGCAGCTGTGCTTATCGGCGTACGGCGTAACCAGGAAAAGAACATGGGTCACGGATACGATGCGGACGCGTCCAATTCACAATGCAATCTTTATCTCTGCCGACGCGC
>BCLG01000166.1:72548-93958 GCA_001602295.1 Zoysia matrella
AAAGACCAGAGTAATAATAAAATAATCAGCAATCAACATGTGTTTCTACATATATCATATGTGGCTGATAAATCTTTCATTCAAGTGATGATAAACATTCTAACAAAGTACCTATAATTCAATTTTGGAACTCTCCTTTTATCTAGACTTTTTAAAATTTTATCAAACAAACTAGACTAGAAATCCAAACACTTGTTTTTGTCAAGATCATGTCCTAGGAAAACTAGAAACAGGAGTGATTTCATTTACAACACATGAGGCTTACAACTTCTTAAATTTCAATCTAGCATCTACATTAATCTCTTATCTAGATTAGGAAAATCATTACTCCTCATAAAACTAGCATAAAAATGTGAAATCGAAATTAGTATAGCAAATCATATGGTCTCAAATACCAAAAACATACAAATAGAATTAGTAACAATTAGGCATACATCGGTTAATATCATAATCTACTTGACTTTTCACATTTATGAAACACTATTTATCATCGCTACCTTCTAACCCTTATGCATACTCAAATGTGAGTTAGTACCAGATTATTACCTTTCAATCTACTCAGCATCAGTATGCATATTTGGAGTTCGGACCATATGGTGGATGAGATGCTGCATCCCTGGCTTCAATTCCTTGTTGCAGAAGTCCTCATACTCATCATTATCGCCCGCCTTCTTCTTTATTTCCACCATTACAAGGGGTGGCGTGAGTTCGAATATCTCCACACCAATTGTTAGTGGTCCCAAAATTCCTTCCCTTGTGCCCTCTAGACACACTCTCCAGTCTTTCCTCCGCAGCTTAAAGCTCTTCAACTTTGCAATGTCCTCCAACTTTGTTATGATTTCGAACATAGGCTCAGCAGATACAAACCTCAGCTCATCCCCCTTTTCTTCAAATAGTCCTGATAAGTTGAATCCCTTTGAGAATGATATGATATCAAATGCATTAAGGCTTGCTGGTCGTGGAAGTGACCCACGGGGATTCTGGCTCTCATCAGATGACACTGCAGCCGGGCAGGATGCCAAAGACGAGTCCGATTCTGACCCTGAATCATCACCATCAAAATATTGTGGAAGTAGATGTGGCTGTGAAGGTGGCAATGGTTGAGGAGCAGGGCCAGCAAGATCCATGCCCAGCACATCGTCGTCGTCATTGATCACGCTGTGCAGCTTGTCATCCTCGATAAAGAACTTGACTGGCTTGAAACCTTTCTTGAACCACCGGGATTCCATGACCTCCGGCAACGTAATCCTGGTGTTGAGATTGGTGTCAAGGATACGCGTGAGTAAGCTGGCAAGGTCCTTGGAGAACCACCTGGGGCACCGGAAGTCGCCCTTGTAAATCTTTCGGTACATGGCCATGAGGTTCTTGTCATGGAAAGGGAGATAACCGGCCATGAGCACGAAAAGGATGACGCCGCACGACCACACGTCAGCCTTGGCGCCGTCGTATCCCCGGCGGGTGAGCACTTCGGGGGCGACATACGCCGGCGTGCCGCAGAACGTGTGGAGCAAGCCGTCGGGGCGGAACTGTTCGGCGACGGCGGAGAGGCCAAAGTCCGATACCTTAAGATTGCCATTCTCATCGACGAGAAGGTTCTCGGGCTTGAGGTCGCGGTGGATGACGCCGCGCGCGTGGCAGAAGGAGACTGCGGAGACGAGCTGCTGGAAGTAGCGGCGGGCGGTGTCCTCCCTGAGGCGGCCCTTGGAGACGCGGGAGAAGAGCTCGCCGCCGCGGACGAACTCCATGATGAAGTAGATCTTCGTCTTGGTCGCCATGACCTCGAAGAGGTGGACGATGTTGGGGTGGCGCACGCGGCGGAGCACAGCAATCTCG
Source organism: Zoysia matrella (assembly GCA_001602295.1). Lineage (NCBI taxonomy): Eukaryota > Viridiplantae > Streptophyta > Magnoliopsida > Poales > Poaceae > Zoysia > Zoysia matrella. Next base: position 74,382 of record BCLG01000166.1, read on the forward strand.
CGCTTGATGTGGGAGACCAGCCCGCTCCGCACCGCCTTCTCCTTGTCGAGCACCTTGATGGCAACGCTCTCCCCCGTCTCGACGTGCCGCGCGTGGTACACCTTGGCGAAGGTGCCGTGCCCCAGGACGCGGCCCAGCTCGTACTTCCCCATCAGCAAGCCGCCGGCTCCTATTCCACCTCGCTTGCCCGCGGCGGACGGGGCCGGGCGTCCCGCCTGCGGTGGCGGTGGCTTCGGCGGCGTGTTTGCCGCCATCAAGCAGGGGGCGTCGGCGGTGGGGAACCGAGAAGATTATAGGTGGGGCGGCCGGCCACGGAGGCAGGAAGCTCAACGCACACCGTCGAGAACAAGTCCCTGCTGCTGCGGCTGTCTGCTTCCCTATCGCTCGCCTCGTCTGTCTCGCCCATGGCCCTCGAGCCGTGACGGGAGTGCAGATTTTTAACTCTGCGGCTCCACAATTTTATAATTTTTGCCGCTTTGTATTTTCGCTTGGTGGGGTACTGGGCTGGGTGACCTGGGTCCATGTTGGCCGTGAGTGAATGTTTTGTGCACTGGCTTAGGTGGGTAAACACCAGTTTTGCTTTTTAGCCTAGGATAAGAAAAGGAAAAGTCCTAATAATTGTGACGGAAAATAATTAGGCAGGTTTGTACAATATGAAGTACTACGACAATACTATCTTTGTTTTTAATTTATTGATATCATTAATTTTTAACATCAACTTTAACTATTTATTTTATTCAAATATATATTCTAATGTGTACAATTATTAGTTATGATTTAAATAATACTAATGATAAAGAAAATAATAAAAAATTATATATTTGAATAATTTTTTTAATAAGAGAAATAGTCAAAATTAATGTAAAAAAGTTAATGATGTCAATAATTTAAAATTAGAGGGAGTACATTGCACCAACTTCATATTGCTTGTTGGTAAGGTTCATATGATTACGAGTGAATTTTAGGCCTCTTTTGAAAGCAATCACACTGGAAATTCACAGGGAAAGCACATAAAATGAGAAAAAAAATCCTGAATTAAGCCTTAATTTTCAACAATATGGATTTTTTTTAGTTTGTCAGTATGGGTCGAAAGCTTTTTTTCCATGTGTTATGCTCTGTGGCTTTAATTTCATTCTTTGTGTTCTTGTACGTCGAACATTTAATTTCATGATTGCATTTTCTTGCTTTAAAACCATAAACTAGATCAACACCTGGAAACACCATAAATCTCTTGGGAAGAGATACTATTTACAATGAACGGAGCCACGTTGTGATTGAGTAGAGGAGGGCTGCACTAAAAAAAGGCTGCCCACTAATCACGTCTCTAATCGGATCGGTGCCGCAGTTTCGGGAACTCCTTCACACCCTACTTCTCGGAGGCGTGCTACTACTCCTACGTTACAAAGGCCCATAGCAATCTGCCAGCAGCCTCCCAGTCCCAGGTGGTGCCATACGTGGTGGAAATACATAAAGTTTTCTTCGCGCATAAGCAAATGGAATTTTACTTCCGCCAACGCACATTTTTGAGACGCAAGTTTTTCCTTTTCGTGTACAGGAAACCGGAAGAAAGAAACAAGGTTGGGACTGTTGGGTCGGGGAGAGGTGGCGCGGCCGGGTGTACGTGGAGCGCGGGCAGTGGCCGAGCTGGCGGGCGGGCGGACAGGTGTGGCGCTCCGGTTACTTTCCTAGCGGTGATCCCGGTGCCGGTCGTCGCGCCGCGGCTGGGATTCTCCTAGTCCTACAGACCGGCAGACCTGCCCCTACAGCTACAGATAGCGTAAACAAATGGCGCCGCGTCACGTAGCGCAGGTCGCGGTGCCGCACCGGCACCGGGATCACCGGCGCTCGGGCGGCGCGCGCGCTGCCGCGGTCCGCGGAGTTGGGTCGCGTGAACCGCGAATTCAGGACGCTGTATACTCACCGACCCAAGGCCGTGCGTGCCCGTGCATTGCGCGGAACGCGTGATCCGGGCAACGGAAGCGCACCTGGGATCCAAGCGATCACAGCTCACTGACACACCCAACGCCCGCGAGCGATCGCACCGCCACCAACATTGTTTACTCCTCTCCATCGGCGCCAGTCTACTCTACTCTGCGTGCACTGGTACAATCGTGTTGCCACCCTTTCTTTAGGTTGCAAAAGGAGAGCGACACCGTTTTCACACCCCATGACACCACCTCCCACGAGGCTACAAGTCAAACCGGTGCCAAGGTCCGCGGCGCTGCTAGATCCGCGACGAAAGGGACGGACACCAGAACGGGCCACGGAAAGCGAAAGGAACGGCATATCCCGGGCTATCCACGGCACAGGCGTCGCGCTCGGTCCACGCTTCCGCGACGGGGCGAGCCTGGATTGGGAACTCACCCATTTCTTCTCCTGCTACGCCACCAAATAAAGGGAGGACAGCGACCCCGGGAAGACCGGACAGATTTTTCGTCCTAAAACGAACGGCAAAGTATTCCGGACCTTGGAAGAACGAAGACGATGGAGAAGGAACAGGAAGTGACTCGACCGGACAAGCAACGCGTGTCCGGTGCCTGTAGCAGCTGCAGGAGGAAGCGTCGTTTGCATTGCAGGCCATTAGTTTGTCAGGTCAGAACTGTTCGGATAACTTGTGGTTTTCTTCTCAATCAGGGGGATTCATATCTCTCTCGTAAGGGAAGAAATTCAGAGAGACACTTTCATAGGACTTTTCATCATTTGATCAAAAATCACCCGCTGAGATGAACTGTCACAGGAAAAACGAACAGTAAAATTGTGCCTACAGTAACCATTGCTGCAGTATTTTCTTGCAGTATAGTAGCAGCACACTTTTCATTGTCTCAGAAAACACTGTGCCAAACGCTACATTTGTCTGCGGTGGCTGAGCTAGTGCAAAGAATATGGATCGCAACCAGAGAAGATCGACTGGTTAGTTGGCAAGGACGTCTGAGTTCGGCCTGGATCTGTATACCCTGAACTAGATTCCGTTGTTCAAAACGCTACAGCAGATCACGGCTAAAACCATTTCATTCCATGCCGACGCCAGGTGTAGGGGGCTACCTATCGGGAATGTTGGCAATGTTCATTGTTTCTCGGGATATTTAATTTTTTTTCACTCAATTCGATGACTTTTAAAGAATTGTCATTAATTTTGATGGCCTTCAATTTTTTAACACTCTGCTCTCGAATTGTTTTTAATGATACCACTCGATCACTCTTTAGCCTTCTAATTTCGTCTTAATCACTAATAAACTTTCAAGGCAAATTTTTTGGGCTAAACTGCCCTTCTTCCTGGGTCCGCTCGCCCTGATCCTGCCCCCACCGCATTGCTCACCATTGGCGACAGCACTGCTCGCCACCTCCGTCCTGATCCTTGTGCTGCACGTTCTGCTTCCCTTGCCAAGCTGTTGATGGAGATGGCCTAATCCACTTCGTCAGAATGGTTGAAGCAAATGCAGCCGTCGTCATCCTCGTAAACAAGGAGCTTGGTCTCCACACGAGAGGCACAGTTCCCGCCGTTCTGCCGATGCTGGTCTCTCGCGCCGCCGCTCTCCATGAACTTCATAAGCTGTTCGAGGCAGCTGGTCTTGGTGTCGCACGCGAACCGAAACGTCGAGCCCTCCGGTGACGAGCTCATCAGGTTGTGTCCCCAGATGGTGTTGAACGCGCTGGTGGTGTCCGCCGGCGGGAGCTGCTGCTACTGCTTGACGGCATCGACGACGCTGTGCCATGGCCAGTGCGCCATCTCCTCAAGCGCCCTCTCAGCCATCCGCACCAGGCTCGGCACGCTTGTTGCCATGTCCACGAACTCCATAAGCAGCTCAAGAGAAAAGGGCTCGGACAGGGGTATTTTGGTCCCATACGACGGAGTGATATGATTAAGAACAATTCGATAGTGCGATGTTAAAAAATTGAAGGTCGTCGAAATTAATGTCAATTTCTTAAAGACTGTCAAATTGGGTGGTAAAAAATTAAAAATCCCTTGTTTCTCAACCACATGTGACACTAGGAGGAAGAGCGGTTATTTAGCCATTGTTGGACCTTTGGCTACTGTGCTCCGGATTAATTTCTGTGGTCGAAGATTAGCATCGGAGCACAAGTGCACAACTAACCTGCCTTCAGAACCATCGCAAAAGAAAACAGCGGATGGTGTTAGATGGAGTAAATCACAGGTTGCATATAAAAGCAATAAGCTCTGGGTGCATCTAAAGTATCTATACGATGGTGACCATTACGGTGGATCAATGATTTTGTCTTGAAAGATCGATTCTTTTGGTTGCAAAAGCACCAGAAGAGGCAAGTTTGCTTTCACCGAATGTCGATTATTCATAGCGCAGGTTCATCTTCTGTTTACCTTTTATTTATGGTAAATCATTATAGCTTTTTAATGGTTCTTATAGATTTTTTTATAGCACTTGGATATTGCATATTTTTTTTAAAATATTTTTATGAATTATAGAAGCTTTCACTAGTAATTTAATGTCGTTTTCAAATTAATCCAGCGTTAATCAAAGGAAGGTATGCGTATTTGTAGATTTTTGGCAGGCCAGATTTCAACACCATGGGCCGACTACGTTCCTCATAGATGGGCCTCCGGTCCCGTGTCGTTCATCGTCTCCAACTCCCAGACTAGCATCGAACACCGAATTCGGACACTGCCATTCCCGAGTCGCGAAAGCTCCTCCGCTCTCCTCCGCCGCCTTCCTCTTTGTCGCGGCGTCGCCTCGAATCCGCCCCGAATCCGACCCTTCCACCCAAAGCTCCATCCGCCAGCATGCCGTCCGACACCGAGGGCATCACTGCCCTCTTCTCCATGTACAACGACGACGACGACGATGAGGAAGAGGAGGAAGCCGACGAGCCCAAACCACCTTCCCCGCCGCCACCGCCCGCCGCCGCGTCCGACCCTGCGGGAGTGTCCTCGACGCCGCCCTCTCAAGCGGGGGGCGAGGACCCCAACCCGTCCCGGGTGCCTCCGTCCCCTACCCTGACCGAGGAGTCAGCTGGCCGCAAAAACCTAGCAAGCACTCACCCTTCGTTGGCGCTTCCGCCGCTTCCTTCCCGCCGCTCGTCTTCGCCTTTCTCAGTCTCCTCCCCCTCGCCTCTCCGGGCCCCATCAACCGCACCGCCGGCCGACTTACCACGGCCGCCGCGCCGCGGGGCACTTGTCATCGTGGACTACGCGCATGACGAGATGGCCATGTCCCCCGAACAGGAGGTAGAGCCGGTGAAGTATGTGTTTGGTACTTGTGCTCAATATCTGCTGGTTTCCTGAATTGATGTCTTTAGTTGATTCCTGCAGCTTGGTGAGATCATGAGCGGCGCACACAGATTTGGATCAGATGCTCAGGCTGCTGAGGGTAAGTTCCAAATTTGAGACGCTTTCATAATTTCTGTATCGTATTGTTGTCGTTTCTAACTTGCTAAGCTACAATACAAATCAATGAACGCAGGTCCAGTTGTTTATGAATGTGTTAGATGTTCGATGTATTCACATTATTGTGTCCGAGCTGCCTGCACACTTATATGTCCAGTTGACTTTCATGTGAAGAACATCGACAGTGGTCATATTGAAATACATTTGTTGCAGATAATCTAGTTCCAACATGAATCGCCACCATCAGAGTTGCAGATCTGATATATGCTGGCGTAACACGTATGTATCAATTGCAACTAGTCTCACCTCATGAGGTTAAAAAATTAATTAAATTGTTAGCTAATCATATACTAACCCCTTGATGAACTGGTAGCTACGGCAGGATCATCAGGTGAAACAGTTAAATAAAACATTTAAGCAAGCTGATTATGCAATCAATATGCTTAAGTAGTATTTGATAATCTTTTTATGCTTGTAGAACCTTGCTTGTTAAACTACGATATGTTAACTGTTTAGATATTAACGGAGTTAAGTACGCAGACATATGATTCATCAGATGTTAGGGAATTTAATGGGTTTGCCTATGAAAGAAAAGAAAATGTATGATAGTGAACTAGTTTTGTTGACTGTTGGCTAGTGTCTTTACCCCCCGCTACCACACTTATGCCTTGATAAAATCATGTTCTGTGTTTTTAGATAGATAGCATATGTCATGCTGTTATTGAATAATGAGAGCATACCTCATGCTGTTATTTGAATAAACTTGATAGCGCTCTTATATTTACCATATGTTAAACAAAGTTTTTGTTATGTGGATTTTACCCTTGTCGTTCATTGACAAGCATACAGTGAAAAGCATTCTTCTCCATAAGAAACTATTTGGATTTTTGTTTTCATCTGTTTGCTATGTTCTTTTCTTAATCTTGATGACAATATGTAGACTCTTGAACATTGCCTAGGGACCTTTCTTATGTCAAATGTGGAAAGCGCTGATCGCAGACTCGCAGTGTGTTATAAAAGGATGCTCTGAACGGACCTTTTTTAACTGGCATGCGCATGTTACATACTCTTGAGAATTCTGTGCTTACAAAGTTTAGTTTGTACCAGCACTGGATGTGCAGCAACATACAGTATGCATTCTTGATACATTTTTTGAGTGACTGTCGCTGACATAACTGGAATTGTTAATTTTTCTATAGACTTAGCTATAATTAATACTTAACGTAAATAGTACTGCCCTGAACCAAAAACATTCCTGTTTAACTATCTGGAGCAATTTAAATTCAAACAGCCTTCTATTATTAATCTTATTGAGCCTCCACTCTTGTTTAGGGAATCTTGAAGAACAAACTCTGTTGGGCACTGTTCATAATATGTCACAGAATAGTCAATCAGAAATGTCTCAGCAGTTTGATGCTCCTGAGCAGAACCAAATAGAAAAAGATATGCCAATGGAAGTGAGTAGAGCAGAAAATGAAGATGAGCAAATGGAGGAAGCTCCTGATTTTTCGACTAGTGGTGAAAATGATGATCCATTGAGTCGTTTCCTTCCTCCACCGGTGACTAAAAAATGCTCTGCCGCATTACAGGTTACTTTTTTTTATATCACTCCTCTGTTTCGGTATAAGAAACTTGATAATACTGAAATGCCGAAGATGCTTATGTTCCTTTTTGTTGTTCCTTTTTGTTCTTTCATATACTTTTTTTTTTAGCTTATCGCTGTGCTGTAGCTATTCTTGTCAATTGTGTACTTTAGACTAATTTTCCCCTGTTCCCCCCCTTTTGCTGCAGCAAAAAATTAACAAGTTCCTCGTGTACCAAAGGGCTGGGAAGAGCTTTAACGCTGAAGTGCGCAACAGAAAAGATTACAGAAACCCTGATTTTTTACAGCATGCTGTCCGATACCAAGAAATTGATCAGATAGGGACCTGCTTCAGTAAAGATGTTTTTGATCCTTATGGGTATGATAAAAGTGACTACTACGACGAGATAGGTATGTATCGTTTTCCAATATACTATCATCCTGGGCTCTATCTTGCTATTTAATTATAATCTAGAACTCCTTGTCTGACAAAATAGTAACAATTAGTTTAACTATGAAATCTAAAAGATTGCATATCTGGAATGTGCTTCCATAGAATCCTGTCAAGTGCATTTAACGGTACTTGTGTGCATTGACACATATTCATGATTCTATATAACTCTGCAGTATGCCTCAAACTTTGAATGAAATGCATATAAGGTCCTGACTCTGGGACAGGCACAGGCTTTATCGGGTCTGTATATATAGCAGATGAGTCAATATGGAATGAACTAGTAAGATTGAGAATACTTGATATAGCATAAGTTTGCAAATAGTTACTTTTGAAGTGAACCTAAAACTTAATCCCTGAATTGTCATATTTTTAGTTGTCTGTGGTAATCATAAGAGTGTTCCTATCTTAGGTGGTCACATATTTGTATGCAGAGGCTGATATGAAGCGTGAACTTGAGAGGAAGGAACAAGAGAGGAAGAAAAGTCCAAAGGTTGAATTTATTGCTGGTGGAGTGCAAGCTCCAATTGGTGCGTCAGTACCGAAGATTCCAGGTATAGTGAAGGCAAAGCAGTTGCATGTTATATCACTTGCCCTCCTATTATTTATTCTGGATTTTAACGCTAATTTTACCTGCTGCAGCTTTGGCTGGTATGACTGCTATTCCAACAACAGCAGATGTTGCACAAAAAGAAACTAGGCCAAACAAAAAGTCAAAATGGGATAAGGTACTTAATCCAGCCACCAAGGCAATTCTCACTTCCTTTTGAGTAATAATCGATTGATCTTCAGGACTGACTGCTACTTGTTCTTGTTTAGGTTGATGGAGATATTAAGAACACTGCAGTTCCTAGTGTACATGAGAATTTGTCAGCAACTGCTACTGCAGCTCTTTTGGCGTCTGCTAATGTTGGTGCTGGATATGCTGCTTTTGCGTAAGTCTGTTAATATGTTCAGATTATCCATTTAGCACACTTATATTCATGTTATGTCAGTATCCTGCCCTTGAGATGTGCTCATTGGATTGACCAATGCAGATGCTTATACCTCCTGCTTACCTTTTGTTTTGTGAGACAACTACTTGCATCATTTTGTTACAAATCTTTGATAAACTGATTCTTCATCGAAATCATAATTTTGCACATCCTGCAGTGGTTATCTTATGATTAAAATCATATATTTATTGTGATTTATGTAATGATGAGAAATTATCTGATTGTATAAATGTGAACTGACAAGATAATAAAATGAAGACTTGTGTATTCAAGCTGCATATGTTCTATCAGAGATACCTCATCTTCATACATTATGACACTGTTTTATTTTCCAGACAACAAAAGAGAAAAGAGGTTGAAGACAAGAGGGGCGATTATAAGTCGGACAAAAGATCTTAGTACAATAGTGTCACACTTTTTGTTCTGTGCAATTTTCCATTGGAGAAATTAAGTAACATGGTTTTGTAATCTGCAAATGAAAGTACTATCAAGACCAGTTCAGGTGAGACTTCTACATTGGCCCTCCTTGTGTTCACTTGTTAGGGTCGGAGCATATATAGTTGGCCGTGGAAAAAAAGGGGGGAAAGGGTATGTTGTTCATTCTTCTGTATTCATTGCTATGCCTGTAAAATGTTACAATTTTTCGTGATAACTGCTATCATAGTAAGAAAAGTCAGGAACTTTACCGGAACAATTCACTTTCCAGGAGAACTGAAAATCACATTTCTCCATTGTTCGTATGAATCTCAACGTCAGTTGCGCACGCTCTTCACTCGTCATCATGTTTCCATGTGAGATCTAAGGGATGCGATCTGAATCCCTGAATCAGGCATGCTACTACCGACGGGCAACACGTAATCGAACACTGTCGTAATGGACGAAGCTCGTACATTGGAGTGTAGCGCTACACCACGCCGCAGAAGGGTCCACGTCTCCCCTATGCTGGATCAGATCCACATCATTCACGGCATGTAACCAAGTAGCTCCACGCTCGTTTACAAATCGCAACCCAAACGGTCAGCATAAAGCGCAAGACTGAATTGAGATCAGCCAGCGTCCGGACTCTGGTCACGGCGACCACCGTCTCTGACTCCCTGCGTAGTACTTGACGCACCGCCCCGCACGCCCATCAATTCACCACAGTGCCGCACGCCGCCACCATACGAGGCCTGGCAGGCAGGTCGCAGTGGCCGAGCTGAGCAATGGCGAAGGGACACTGCCGTTGGCCATCATTTACTCAAGTACCTCTCACCTCATCTACACTCCTCGTTAGTATCATATCATTCGCCCAGTAATAAGCCCAATAAATTACACACTCGTTGCATGGATGGACTCTGCAGCGGGACGGAACCGCACGATGCCCTTGTCCTTGGAGCAGTACAGTCGGAGTAAAAAAGTTTCAGATTTTGCACGCCCCTGGTGTCGCTGAAGACCACGGCACGGCCGGCAGGTGTTTTTTACAGCCAGGCCAGCGGCGGCTCGAGGGATGATGCGTGGGAGTTCGCGCGGTCAGATCGTTTTCCCGCGTGGCTCCCGAGAGGCAAGAGCCAGAGCGCGTCGTCGCGCTCGTGTTTTTCCGCTTGCCGCCCGCCCACGTTGCGACGCGATGCGATCCTCGGCCTCTCTCCGACCACCAACCCCCGCGGACACGGCGGGCGAGCGGCGCGGCCCAACGGTTACTTTCCTCGTTGCCGCTGCCCCCGACCCACACTGCGAGTCCTCCGGCAGGGGATTTGGGACATGCGCTGCACCATTTTAGAAGTGCGGAAAAAACAAATATACTCTGGATTCGGGCCAGACCGTCAGGTGACGCTGTGCATATCTAATTGGAGCAATTGTCTCGTCGCCTCGCCGGAATCAGAAGGTGTTGCACTTGTAGGAGTACGTTCTATGCGAGAACCTTTTTCCGGTAATTTGACTGATTATCTGATTGGAGGAGGATTGTTGTACGTCCATGGATTAGGATTGTGTGCGAGAGATTGACTGGTGTAAACACTCGCATCAAATAATTTACTTGTGCTAGCCTCAGAAAAATAATTTTACTTGTGCTGCGATGCCTCTTAACTTGGTCATGCTCTATCGAATGGATTGAACAAAATGTTTCCGTGAAGATAATAAAATACTTTCTTCGATTTTAAAATAAAATATTGAAAAGGTTGACTACCATCAATTTTTACTATTTGTTTTATTAAAATTTATTTAAATGCGTGAAATTATTAATTATATTTCAAAATTGATACTCCTCTGTCTTAAAATAAGTGATATTTTCGATTTTTTAAAATAGTGGTTTGATGATTTGTCTTATTAAAAAATTTAAAAAATGCAAAAATAAAAAAGTTAAGTTTAAAGTACTTCTAATAATGAATCATTTCACAATAAATAAATAATTTTTTCACAAATTTTTTTAATAAAATAAATGGTTAAAAGGAGATGTTTGAAAATTTAAAACAATAGTTATTTTGAGACTGAGAGAGCATTAAAGATCAACAATCTAAAGTATTTTCAAACCGAAGGAGTAAAGAAAAACACAACAACAGTCAACTGCACGTCGAAGTCTACAGTTCCGGCCCCTGTCAGAGACCAAGGCGAAAATCAGCAGTGCGAGGGGTAGTTTGGCCACAGGCAAAAAAAAAAAAAAAAAAAAAAAAGCCAACGGCCAGTTCCCCGGAAGGAGGGAAGAGCAGAGAAAGCAGTAAACCCAGCGAGCGATAAAAAGGAGGGGGGAGAAGAAAAGGGGTAGAGCGAGCGAGGCCGGCGGCCGTTACCGCTATTCCTAAGATTATTGAGCGTTGTCACTCTCCTCGCCGCCTGTCTCCTCCCCGTTCCTCGCACTCGCAACCTCTCTCTAGCAGTTTCGTCCTGGTGCCCGCAAAGGCCGGTCCGCCGGGGGAGGCGTTTCCGCGGCCATCTGGTTTCCAGCTTCATCTCGCTGAGCGCTGACTTGTGGTCTTACGGAGAGAGAGACCAAGAAATTGAAACGAGTGAAGAGGAATCGGCGAGCCGTGGCGCAGCGGCGGAGCCCGGCTGATTGAGCGAGGAGGTCGCTTGTTCGGAGACTGAGAGCGGGGCAGTTCTTGTCCTGTTTCCTGCTGTTTTCTTCCGACGAAGGAGGGCGGAGCTCGTTGGGGACAGAGGAATGGCGCAGGTGAGGCCGGAGGAGCTTCAGGGCTGCGAGTACTGCATAGACTCCAATCCTCCCAGGGGTGCGTCGGAGTTAATCATCTGAAAGGTTTACATTTCGATTGAAATCTCGCTCTTTCTGAAGAGTGTGTTCTTTTGCCGTTCAGGCGAGGCCATCAGTCTGGGCTTCCAGCACTACATTCTGGCGCTGGGCACGGCGGTGATGATCCCGTCGGTACTGGTTCCCATGATGCGCGGCAACGATGTGAGCTCCTACCTTTTGTTTCTCGATCGCTACAGTAATACACAACTTCGTACCGGTTCTTGGCAGCATCAGCTTGTTGATTTGATGTTTTGGAGGCTTCCATTTTGGTGTTTGCAGGGGGACAAAGTGAGGGTGGTACAGACGCTGCTGTTCGTGACCGGGATTAACACGCTGCTGCAGACGCTCTTCGGGACGCGCCTGCCGACCGTGGTCGGCGGCTCCTACGCGTTCGTGATCCCGATAATGGCCATCATCCAGGACTCATCGTTCGCTGGGATAACCGATGACCACGAGGTGAGTATTTTTTTTATGGATTAATTTGGATCGATTTCACGGTTAATGATGAGATGGCGGTGGTCTGATAAGCTGTTTATCCATTTGTGAATGAGCAGAGATTTCTACAGACCATGAGGGTGATACAGGGGGCACTGATAGTGTCATCTAGCGTACAAATCATCCTGGGTTACAGCCAATTGTGGGGTATTTTCTCAAGGTACTCCTTGTCCTAGCACTTTCTAGTCCCTTGGAACGACATCAAGAAATACGATGTGCATTTTAGTTAGTTTTTGAGTGTCAGTGACTACAAGTACTGATGCGACATTGGTGCGGCCTTCAGATTCTTCAGTCCCGTGGGGATGGCACCAGTGGTTGCGCTGGTTGGATTCGGCCTTTTCGAAAGAGGATTCCCTGTGGTGCTGCTTGCTTCGTCTCGATCTTCACTTCATATTCTCTGTTTGCCCAAATAACAAAATAAAACAAGTATATGTTCATAAACAGCAGCTTGATCATTCAATTGATGTCTGATATTGCATCAGGTTGGGAGATGCGTCGAGGTTGGCCTGCCGATGTTGATTCTCTTTGTTGTGCTTTCTCAGGTTTGACAACAAACTCCAGCTATCTTAGTCTACACTACGGACCAGAGTCAGCTTAAGAAGATAAAAGCATGTCTAATTTTTTTTTATTCTTTTTTCAGTATCTGAAGAACGTGCAAATTAAAGAAGTTCCCATACTGGAAAGGTTCTCTCTCTTCTTATGCATCGCATTGGTATGGACCTATGCTCAAATGCTCACTTCAGGTGGTGCCTATAAGCACAGCAGCGAAGTAACTCAGATTAACTGTCGCACTGACCGAGCTAATCTGATATCTTCTGCCCCATGGTTAGTTCCTTTGCAATCTGATATTCTGATCTTCCTGGCGTACGGTGTGTTGTGTAACTAACTGGAAAGATGCTCAATGTATGTACAGTGTACATTTATCGGGGAGTGAGGTTATGTTCAATGGCTCAAGCGTGATACTTTTGGACTGTCTAAACACATACGGTTATTATCACTACTAGCGATATATAGGAATAAACAATGGCCATGGTTTAGTCATAAATTTTAAACGGATCAAGGAATGAAAGATTTGGCCCCATGCCCTTACCCAACAAACTAAGTACATTTGTCGCTTCTAAAATAGTAGTTCTTCAAATGGATCAATTTTGTGAGAGTGGCTTGTTACATTGACTTGTTACAGGATTAAGATTCCTTTCCCGCTACAATGGGGGGCACCAATCTTCAATGCTGGCCACTCATTTGGTATGGTGGCTGCTGTTTTGGTCTCACTAGTAGAGGTAATACCCCTAGTTATCACGTTTAGCATTGCAGGAAGAATCCTTCGCTTTTGGATCACTAATGACAGCACCTAGTCTCTTTTTGACAACAGTCCACGGCTTCTTACAAAGCTGCAGCTCGGCTTGCAAGTGCTACTCCACCTCCAGCTCATGTCCTGAGTAGAGGCATTGGGTGGCAGGTAGGTGTAAAAACTTTCTTGGACTCATGAATTTTCTCATTTTCATGTTCTGACAGCTTTTGTAACTGAAAAGATGCTTGTGAAACATCAGGGAATCGGTATCCTCCTTGATGGGCTATTTGGAACGGGGACTGGCTCCACTGTCTCAGTGTGAGTATCTATGCAAAATATTTCATCATTGTGCCGCTTCCAATGTTCCATCCAGCCTTGACAATGCCAAGAACAGTGCAGGGAGAACGTGGGACTGTTAGGATCAACTAGGATCGGGAGCCCGGCGGGTTATTCAGATCTCTGCTGGTTTCATGATCTTTTTCTCCATGCTGGGTGAGCACTGTTCATGTTGTAGTCTGCAGATCATGTCGCTGAAATAAAACTGTTCCTAATTATTTGCTTTATTTATCTTGTCCAGGGAAATTCGGGGCACTGTTTGCTTCTATCCCATTCACAAATCTTCGCAGCCGTTTACTGCGTCCTGTTTGGACTAGTTGGTCAGTAATCCTGATTCCTGCGCCGTTTGGCGTGGTGATTATGAACATGTGATGGGGGTGTGCAGTCATCTGCACTTTGGTTATGAATATTTCAACTGACGGTTTACCTTTGTCTGAATTCAGCGGCAGTGGGGCTATCCTTCCTACAGTTCACTAACATGAACTCCACGCGCAACCTCTTTATCGTCGGCGTCTCCATCTTCCTCGGCCTGTCCGTGCCGGAGTTCCATGGCTGCTCAACGTGCTCCGGCGCACACGAAAGCTGGATGGGTAATGGTTCTGTCTCTCTCTCTACTTACCATTCTCACGGCTCAAAGTCAAAACACCTAATCAAAGTGTTCGTCCTAAGAAAGCTGTGGTTAACTTTTTTGAATGACCACATGCAGTTCAACGACTACATCAACACCATCTTCTCCTCGCCGCCGACGGTGGGGCTGATCGTGGCCGTGTTCCTGGACAACACGCTGGAGGTGAGGGACGCGGGCAAGGACCGGGGCGTGCCGTGGTGGGCGCCTTTCCGGTCGTTCAAGGGGGACAGCCGGAACGAGGAGTTCTACAGCCTGCCCTTCAACCTCAACCGCTTCTCCCCCCCCGTCGTAAAAGCCGTGCGTCCTTCCAGCAACAGGCAATCAGATAGATGCTGATGGAGGAACAGGACGGGAGTTCTCTTTCCTCGCACGATGATGTCGTCTGCCCGGAAAGAACTCAGATTGCTGAGCGGAGGCAGATTAGCTGCTTAGAGTTGCCACCATTGTTTCATTCGTTGATTTGTTGTTCCTTGCGTTGGTAATGTTTTGCCCAGCCTGTAAAAATGGCCACCCGCCATTTCAGTTTCCATCGATGCATGTGTTTTGCCCAGATCGTAGCAGTGGCCGTTGTGCAAACGGTGGTCCATCCAGTCTCAACACCACCGTTCTGATGATTGGATGTGAGGTGCATGTATGATAAAAAAAAAATCGGCAACTGCAGGCAGAAACTGGTGGCGGACGCGCACGCGCGGTGCGCTCTTGGCTGAAGGATCAACCGAGCGAAGCGTGCGCAGACGCACCCGGCTGGCGCAGGTCACGTGGGGATGGAACGGGCGCGGAGCGGCGCAGGAGGTTTTTTGTGTCGGGGCCGACGGGCTCTCGGGAAGTTCGCTTCGTATGGTGCGGGCCGTTCTCGCCGGCCTGTCTAGGCTACATGGGCCGTCTCATGCGGCTGCTGAAGCAGAAAGAAAAACAAAAAGAATTATATCCGACCTGCCGGATTCGAACCAGCGACCTAAGGATTTATCTGCACATACTACAGTCCTCCGCTCTACCAACTGAGCTAAGGTCGGTTGCGTCGCAAGATACGTTACTAGTATTAAAGAACACAACGTATTCTATCTCACAGCACCATAGGATCGTGCCCATCTGGACCCTCTCCGTTCTTATTTTAACGACATGTTTACCGATAATCAAAGCAGAAAACGTATGGGGGATCACCGCGTAAAGTTCATCAACTGCAGATTGGAAACAGGATACGATACCATCAGAGTATCAGACAGTGAAGTGGATCGTGGCGCTATTGGTACCTGCAACTGGGGCCACTGAATGAACATGTACGATCTTGCTAAACTGTGGCTTCGATTGCACACCTGTTCGCGTGTCACGTTCCAGAATGGCAATGTTGACAAGATCACTTCTTCCTTTGGTAGTAGTAGTACGTGACAAATTTGCTTCCCCAGAAGTAGCTTTATCCCCTGGCATGGAAGGACAGCAAATGCAATAGATGTTGGTGAATAAGCAAGGGACATACGATGCATAGTGCAATCAAGGAGGAGGAGCGCGAGGGCTTCGTCTGATCGTCTCCGTGTGCTCACACCCGCACCGTTCAACGCCGGAAGCAGGGACGCTAAGAATGGCCCTTTTCTAATAAAAAAGCGAGTGTTCGGCCAGTCCCTAATTATCCTGTCCTCTTTTCTTTGTTGCCACTGGTCTCGGCCAGGGCAGACCGATGATGGATCGCGCCACGTCCTTGGATCGCAGGGACCTGCAAAGGAACCAATCATTTCGGCCCGGCTCATAATCTTGGATCATCCTTTCCGGGGACATTGCGCTCGTCGCGCTCCGCTCGAGACACCGAAGTCTGCACCCTTTACAGGTACGCCGGAATCATGGTGTTTCTGTGTCTGTTACTTATCGAGTTCCATTTTTGTTGCGGGGGTGTGGTAACGGAAAGCTAGCTCGTGGCGTGACGTGAAACCGCAGGAAGGAAAGGATTCGATGGCGTCGATCGGCGGAGCGCAGCTGGAGCGACGGAGCTCGTTTCGTTCGCAGAGCATGGCGCTGGAGGAGGACCGGGGCTCGCCGGCAGACGAGGAGCTCATGTTCAGGAGCCAGGGGGCCAATTGCGAGACGTCAGGCGGCGGCGCGGCGCGAGGGATCGGCGCCGTGCTCGACAAGGACAGCGTCGCGCACAAGTCGTGCCTCGCCAAGCACGAACCTTCTGGTAAGTCGCTCATCAGGATTCGACCGTCACGTCGTTCTGGGATCGCGCTTGCCAATGCGACGTCTGATGGGTGCGGTGCCTGCAGATATGGATCTGATGAAGGAGAAGTTCGCCAAGCTGCTGCTCGGGGAGGACATGTCGGGGTCCGGGAAAGGGGTGCCCTCCGCCCTCGCGCTCTCCAACGCCGTCACTAATCTCGCAGGTGACGATGATGCTACTGGATTGTAACGGTTATGGACAGGCAGAACTGGTTAAATTTTCTGATGCGGTAGCCTTTCACGTACTAGCCTCTGTCTTTGGTGAGCAACGGAAGCTGGAGCCCATTGCCCCGGACAGAAAGGCGAGGTGGAAGATAGAGGTCGGCTGGCTTCTCTCCGTCGCCGATCACATCGTCGAGTTCGTCGCGAAGAAGCAAGTCCTGGGCAACGGCGTCGAAATGGAGGTTCAGCGATCACTGCATGTCACTCTTCCTAGATCAAGCTTCTTTCCTCTGCGGTTCTAACAGATTCCGGTGTCTGGTTCTGCACTCGTGCTCGTCGCAGGTAATGGGGACGCAGCAGAGAAGGGATCTCCAGGCGAACATACCAGCACTGCGCAATATCGACACGATGCTTACTGTAAGGATCAACAAATCCTTCCAAGAACTAACATAATCTGAAAGCCTCCAGACAAAACACTGCTTGCCGTGAGCAGGATTACCTCGACAACTTCAAGGGCCGCAACGAGTTCTGGTACGTGAAGCGGGACTCGTGCTCCGAGACCGACAAGGAGGAGTCGCAGCAGTCGGACGAGAAGTGGTGAATTCCGATCGTCAAGGTGCCTCCGAACGGCCTGTCCCCGGCGTCCAGAGGCTGGCTCCTGCACCAGAAGGAGCTGGTGAACCAGCTGCTCAAGGCGGCGATGGCCATCAACGCCAACTGCCTCATGGAGATGAACATCCCTGAAACCTATCTCGAGGCGCTCCCGAAGGTCATCAAGCGATCGCCACTAGTCCCTTAACAATAAGATCCAGCATCTCATCTATGAACTGTTCTCTGAAGTTTTTGTCACCGGTTGAGTGATGTTGGCAGAACGGGAGGGTGAGCCTCGGCGACGCGCTGTACCGGATCATCACGGACGAGGAGTTCGACCCGGATGACTTCCTGTCGACGGTGGACCTGACGTCGGAGCACAAGATCCTGGACCTCAAGGACCGGATCGAGGCGTCGGTGATCATCTGGAACAGGAAGGTGCACAACAAGGACGGCAAGTCGGCGTGGGGCTCCGCCGTCAGCCAGGAGAAGAGGGAGGAGTTCGAGGAGCGGGCGCAGACGCTGCTGCTCATCATCAAGCACAGGTTCACGGGCATCCCGCAGTCCACGCTCGATATCGCGAATATACAAGAAAACAGGGTGAGCAACATTTCGGTGATCTGTGTCAATTTTCTCAGCAATTCGGCGTTGCAGTAACAAATGCCGATTAGGACGTTGGGTTCGCACTCCTGGAGAGCTACTCCCGGGTCCTCGAGAGCGTGGCGTTCAACGTCATGTCCCGGATAGAGGAAGTGATCACCGCCGATAACCACGCCAGGGAGAAGGCCAAGAAGGACGCGCCGGAGGAGCTCCGGGCGCTTGGCGAGTTGGACGATCAAAGCAAGACGACCCTGCTGGACTTCATGGGCTGGACCGGCGACGCCGACGCGAGGAACGACGACAGCTCGCCGTCGCCGCCGGCGCAGGACGACGGGATGCTCATGAAGCTGCCCAACATCATGACGAATCTGAAGCAGACGTACATGGGCAAGCTGGACTTCCTTGGTGGGCACCGAAGCCCGACAGGTCGCCATTAGAGGTGACCCGCACGAGATTTTGCATGCATCGTGGGTAGTAGTGTACATATACGTGTCTGATCAAGCCGGTCTCTCGCTTGAGGAGACAGCCGTGTTGACCTGAATCCTGATCGAGACTTTCGAGTCCTTTCTGTATGATTTAAAGGGATTGCCCTTGTACCAGATCTAGAGCTATCAATGAACACAGTAATCTAGAGCGGCATAACTCATGGGATACAATTGCAAGAGAGAATCAATCAGCCCTGAAACCTGACCCTTGGCAGATGCAACTGTTGTATGACACAATCCGAGCCGAGAGGCACTCCTACAAGCATTAATCAATATAACTACGGAGCATTACATATCTAGAATCAAAATTCTGATACTAATCGCTCAAATTCACAGTGCGAAATGTTGTTATCTTTTCTCTGGGTCTAGGAGTGTAGATTCGAGAGTTTCCGTGTCGGGATTAAATCTGTGGTTCGGAGGTGGTCAATACCTTCGGATCCGGTCGCCGGAGTCGAGGAAGACGATCCGGCCATCTGCCCTTTGTCGGTGTGGTCCTCTGCTCTTGAGCAGCGTCGGTCGGTGAAGAGGGCAGTGCCGTTGGAGTCACGGCGACGTCGTCGATCTCTCGGTGGCGGCGGTCGTCGTGGCGGTGGTGCTTCCCGTCGGCACAGCGCTCCCTCACAGATCGGGTTTAGGGATGTCGGTGGGGTGCGGTACGGATGAACTTAGGTCATGAGTTTCGGCCGGCCCTCCACCTCTATTTATTGTGGCGCTGGCGACAGGGGCCCACCAGCCATAATGGGGTGGGCGCCCCCGATCAGGGCGCGATTAGGTCAAGGGCCCATTAAGGCCGTTGGGCCAAAACGGGTGGAGATCAATTTCTTACATTCTCCCCCTTGATCTCACCTTTTACTTTTATCTTTATTACTTTTAACTTTACTCATTCCATTACAGGTTAATGCATAGAACTGTCTCATCGTCACGATCAATCGCCGATAGACTTAACAGCTACAATATATTTTTCTGTTCTGAAATAGTTATTATACATTTTGGGCCATCTTTTAGTTCAGGAATCACAGGCTTTCCCTTAAACCCATGCCGGCAACATGTTCAATAAATACTCTGGGTGGTAAGCCTTTAGTAAGCGGATCCGCTAGCATCTTTGCGGTGCTTATATGCTCAAGACTTATGATTTGATCTCGAACTTTATCTTTCACAACATAGTACTTTATGT
>BCLG01000166.1:98779-135714 GCA_001602295.1 Zoysia matrella
TTTTTTCTTTCTTTTTCTTTCTTTTTCGCGGTTCTTTCGCGGAGCCCTAGGCGTCCGCCACAATGTAGCCCGTGGCTACAATTTTTCTTTCGGATCTTTGCTCGCGGGTAAGGTTCCGGCGAGTTTTTCCATACTCGTCGGGATCCACTCCTAGATCTGGCTCTGATGCCAATGTTGTTATCTTTTCTCTGGGTCTAAGAGTGTAGATCCGAGAGTTTCCGTGTCGGGATTAAATCTGTGGTTCGGAGGTGGTCAATACCTTCGGATCCGGTCGCCGGAGTCGAGGAAGACGATCCGGCCATCTGCCCTTTGTCGGTGTGGTCCTCTGCTCTTGGGCAGCGTCGGTCGGTGAAGAGGGCAGTGCCGTTGGAGTCACGGCGACGTCGTCGATCTCTCGGTGGCAGCGGTCGTCGTGGCGGTGGTGCTTCCCGTCGGCACAGCGCTCCCTCACAGATCGGGTTTAGGGATGTCGGTGGGGTGCGGCGGTACGGATGAACTTAGATCATAAGTTCCGGCCGGCCCCCCACCTCTATTTATTGTGGCGCTGACGACAGGGGCCCACCAGCCATAATAGGCTGGGCGCCCCCGATCAGGGCACGATTAGGTCAAGGGCCCATTAAAGCCGTTGGGCCAAAACGGGTGGAGATCAATTTCTTACACGAAATACTTGTTCCGATTTTAAATATATGGAAGTTGTTACTTCAAGGATTTTTATATGAAGGCGGTTTATTTAATTTTGAAGTAACCAGTGTCATGAAGAACCAAAACCAGAGGCAGCACTAATTAGCTGAGTAATTAGCAGCCAGACACTAGGCTATCAGAACTATTGCTATCATAAGGATAAATACGTGCCTGACGTAAAGCTTCTCAAAACCATTTCGTGTGTAACATGTTGTGAGACCCGAGATTTGTTATCTTTTGAATCGATGAATCCATCAGTAGAAAACTGGCCCAGAAACAGAGTAAAACATGCATATTACAAGGCAAACTAGAGAAGACAAGCCAGCAAATAACACTAGCTATATCCTCAGTTTACTGTCATAGTGATTACAATTATTATTCATGCAGAAAGGTGTCATGTTATCAGCTTATCATTCACTTGAGTTGTGTAACTGCAGCGTGTATGGCATTTGCAAGATGGGGCAAATTCTTGGCGTTCAAACCAGCCATACTGATCCTCCTGAAAAAAAAAATACAAATTTGTCAATATTGCAGCGTAGGCTAATAAGAAATTCTTATCAGTTAGATCAATCAGCTTTGAATAGTGTAGGTGTTCGGTGTTCCCAAGTTAAAACGTGTTAACAGATCAGAACCACAAGTGTCACTGACAGTTATTAGTTCTAAAGTACTATGACTAAGACAAAGCGAGCTCCCATATCAACTACTGCTAATTAACTTCTCTAAAATGTACAAACTCCTGATTTGACATTAAAACGAACTGTACTATTGTACTGGAGAGTAAAATCCACGTCTAAACGTCAACTAACTAAAACCAAAGGGAGTACAAAACTACAATATGTCAAATGGTTGAAATAGACTTTTACCCATCAGATGTCATGTAAATGTGGTACTCCTGCCTCATGAAGGCCACTTGCTCACTAGTGAGCCCAGTGAAAGTAAACATCCCAATCTGCTTAATGATGTGAGTCCAATCTCCAGGTGTTCCTGCATGATGTCAACAATTGGTCAGTTGTCACCTTTAAAAAAGGAAGAGAAAGAAGGGAAAATAAGTCAACAAGCTATTGTAAGAGTACGAACAAAAGATATTGTGTGACCTTCCACGTACCATATCACATTTTCAATTCTGAAAAGTCTATGGAAACAACTACTAGCATGCTGTTTGAAGGCAGAATTATGTGGGTTTCATTGCTGACAACAAGTAGTTTTCATTACATTCATAAAAATTTGCCAAAGAACTGTTAATTTGAAGCAAATGTAACATCACAGCAACGAAGGCATCATCACGTTGCACAGTTGCAACAAAATAAAAATTGAAGAAACGGTATACTAAGAATAAAACAAAATCTGCCAGTTTAACTACATAGCTGGCAAAGAGGATACAGAAATTGCAAGTAACTTGTACCTTTGGCTTTCAGCGCATCAAAAAGCTGTTGCCTCATGCTGATTATCCTATCAGCCATGGCCTTCAGTTCCACAGTCCATTCATTGAACATTTCACTACACAAAGTAACACGAATAATAAAAAACAGGGACTAAGCACTACAATTATTATCTGGATCCACACGTGGAAATTGCAACAAATCAAATCTACAGTACCAAGGATATTACCTGTCCTTGAGTATTGTAGCTACAATAGAAGCACCATGAAGAGGGGGGCTTGAAATCATGGGCCTAATCACGAGTTTAAGTTGACTTTCAACCCTACCGGCCACATCCGCACTTCCACAAACCTGAAATTGAAGTTTCAGTGAAAAGGGCCTCATGTGGTCATGTGCTAGTAAGCACTTTTTTGTACATTAGAAACCATACTCCAAACAATTCAGAACTCCATATTGACATCAATCTAGAATAAGTGTCTCCTTTCAAGGATTAAAGCGTTAAAGCCATGCAGTAATAATTAATGATAGAGCTTTGAAATGGATGGATATAACAGTCATCCTTTTTCTCCCCCACTGTAGCTGTGTTACCAAAGACGAGATTTCAAAATAAATAAGCATTACTCTAATATTTCAATATAAGAAGAATTCAATGCTAGAAACTAGTTGTGTTCGAGAAAATAAAATTTAATCATCAGGGCTGAGAACCTCAAAGATCACTAAATTTAGTCACCAGTGGCTGCGAAAACAAGTGTTTGAGAAGATCAAATACCAACTAAAGTATAACTAAAGTATAACGCTTCCTTCTTAAATCAAGTTGAAAAAGGACAGTCAAGGCAATTGGATGGTCCACTTTAGAACTACCGGAACTAGCATATCCCAAGTGACAAGTATGAGATGAAGTCCAAAAATGAATTTTTTTCAGTTATGCAAAAAAAAAACATGCACCAATGAATAATATAACATGAAGACTTGGTAACATTAGTAGTCACAATCTATTATTACTAGAGGAAGATGCACACAATCTAAAAATCTGACCTCCACGCTGAGAACTGTGGAATCACAGAGGACTAGAGGAAATAACTTACAATGCTTAAAGCGCCAACACGTTCTCCATACAATCCCATGTTCTTAGCGTAACTCTGAGCCATAAGCAATTCACCACCGTCAGCAACAAACATGCGCACTGACTGAGCATCTTTATCAAGACTTCCACTAGCAAAGCCCTGCCAATGGAACAAAAAAAAAACCACCAAATTAGTTGTGGAGTTATATCAGATAGACAAAAGTGTGTTCCTCCAGAAGCATCAAAATTAATGTGAAAGATGAAATCATTTTGCATTGCAGTACTAGACTTTAAGGTAGGTCAGTTATGTACTTGATAAGCACTGTCAAAGAATGGAAGCATCGATTTTGATCTCATCAGCTGCCTAATTTGTTCCCACTGATCGAGAGTAGGATCTACTCCAGTAGGATTGTGGGCACAAGCATGAAGCAGTACAATTGCACCTTTAGGAGCAGAACTGAGGTCTTCTAAAAATCCTGTAAGAGGAGGGAAACACAAAAAAAAAATCAATATAACAGAATGAATACCACCTATGACAATTCAATAAACATACAAACACAACCCTGGGGTGTGAATGCATTTTATAGTATACTTTGTATCAAAATGTGGAATGGATAACACACTTGAAAATTTGCACATGGAGCACTGAGCACATAGCATAATCAATGCATACAGTCTGTGTGAGTGGTGTGTGTTGTACGGAGGCTCACCCTTTTCCTTACTATAATGATACGCAGCTCTCCTATGTGTTTGAGAGAAAAAAAGCATATTGGCAACCTTATAGAATGAAAAATTAAAGCCAATACCTTTGAGGTCAAGACCACGGGTTGCAGGATCATAATAGCGGTAATTCCTAACAGTCAAGCCAGATAAGCTGAAAACTTTTGTGTGATTTCCCCAGGTCGGTAATGGGATGTAGATAGTGCGCTGGAAGATATGCGTATGATTTAGCGATATGCATTATGATCAAGAATTGCAGCAAAAGAAAAAGGAAGCATGAGAGGTTCTTACTTCGTGATAGTGCCTTGCAAGAAATTCGCCTCCCACTCTTAAAGAACCAGTTCCTGACAAGCACTGTACTGTAGCAACCCTATTTTCCTGAATAGCAGGACTGTCCCAATTGAAAGAACATAATCAGTTTAATGGATTAACACAGGATGAATAATAAGCAGTGGTGAAACTTATATAAACTGTATTAAGTTTAACAGTTCTCAAATTCAAACTCATGAGGCCACACAGAAAATTACCTGTCCGCACCAAAGATAAGCTTAGCACTCAGCTTATTGAAATCAGCCAAGCCAGTGATGGGCAAGTACTCCTTATAACGTGACCTGGCCGTAGCAAGAAAAATCACGTGTGAAATACAGCTCAGATAATTATCATAGGTTTCCACATTGATTAATTTTAACATGTAAAAGGCTGGAAGCTAATTACAAATGATCCGGGGCGGGGGGCGCTTGCAAAAGTATCCCTCGCAAAAAAATACAAATGTCCTTAATTTCCCAAGCGCCTAATATTTATCTAGAGAGAAGTTACAAGTAACGGGCCAAGTAAAAACAAAAAAAATTCAGGAAGGCAAAGCGGTCCGCAAACTGCAAAGGTCAACTACATCAGCCAACCCTACATGACAACGCAGCAAAGGGCACCCTGTGTTAAGCAGAGAAAATAACTCAAAATAGTAGACAGAAGTATGTAGAACAAAAAGGTGACATAAGGTGCAGGTCAATAATTATTCTCGTGAATGAAAATACCAGTCAAACTAGATGCTTATTATCCAGATTTCAGATCTAGCGACTACATAAATCTTTTTTTCTCTCTCTCTCCAACTGGGAGTCACGAAATCACAATCAACCCAACAGCAGAGCAGGTGGTCCAACTATAACAAGCATCAACTAGATTTCGCATGAAACTTACGGGTCATTGACCAGCATCTGCTCGGCGCGCCTGACCACGTTCAGAACGAGGGGCTTCCCTTCCTGGTCCGATCAAATCACGAACGGGAGCGTCAGACTCACCACGAATCCAAACGAGAAATGAAGAGAGGCTCACTAAGTTACTCCAAACACCCGAAAAAAACTCGTCCCACCTCCGTCCTGTAGGCGCCGACGCCGAGGTTGACCTTAACCGGGCTGGTATCCTTGTTGAACGCGACCGTGACCTGCGCCAATGACGAGAGAGAACCTCCAATCAGCCCGAGCGAAGAACCCACGAGGCCCCGCTATCAAGCGGCTGGCCGACATGGGAGGGAGGGGAACGGCGGCCGAGCAGAGAGCGAGATCGCGGGGAGACTGGGGAGTGAAGGGGAGAGAAGGAGGCGAGGGAGGGTGAGGAGGAGCTTACCCCGAGGATCGGGTCCTCCGGGGCCTGCGCGAGGCCGGCGAAGACGGAGCACCCTTGCGACGCCATGGTGGGGAACGATTCGAGGGTGGCGGAGCTGTCCTCGGCTGATGATGCTCTTCGTGGGGAGGAAGGCAGCAGGTGGCGCACCAGCGTATTTAACCTGCTGCGGTCGGCGCTGGGGCTGGTGGTGGTGGTGGTGGTGATGGGCGCACGTGCGGCGCCCCCGAGCTCTTTCGCGGGGCTCATCCTGGTGAGGGTAGGATAGGGGGCCGGGTGCGCGGCGCGTGTGGCCGAGGAAAAGCCTTTCCCGCGAGAGCTGGTACGGCGGCCGGATCGAGCGAGAGGTGAGAAAAAAACTTGGCGCGACCCGGGTGCGGCCGCCCGGTCGAATAAAACGGCGGGCGCGGCTGTTTTCCGGGAGACCGCCGTGGCCGTGGATCGGGTTCGCGCTGACGCTCCTGGCCGCGCGCGCAAATTTTCTTCGCTCGCGGGCCGTGCGGGCACCGTATTAATTTGTATTCTCCGCTGTTTTTAAATTGATATTATTGTTTAATTTTAAATCAACTTTTATTATTTATTTTATTTATTTATTTATATATTTTATATATTTTGATATCATTTAATTTATTTTTAGATTTATTTTCATCACAACTTAAAATTTTACATATTCAAACAAATTTTTTAAATAAAATAAATAATCAAATTTAATTATAAAAATCAATGATGATAGTACGGATTCAACTGTGCCGATTCCACGCCAGCACGGAAATGCGTGGTGCGGCGGCAAGACTCAAGTCCATGATGTGCGGTTGGCGATCGTGGTGTGTGTGTGTGCGCGCCGTGGATACATGGCAGCATGTTGGCTGTTGCCAACTATGAGAGACGCTGGGACGGGACAAACGATCTGGGGACCGACGACGAGCCGAGAGCGATGCGCGGCGGCCGGATCCGGAGAAGAAGCATCTACCGGCCAGGCCCTAACAGCTCAGCCTCTACAGTCCACGTCACGTTATCAGCAGTTATCTGGTTGGGTTTTTTTTGCGTCCATAAAAAGGCGTCGACCTACGCAGCCTCATCCTCTTGTTCTCTCCATCTAAAGAGAGTGACTGCTGGCTCATTACATCTGATCCCCACGTACAGGGAATGGTAGTCGATCTACTAGTGGCGATAAGGATCATGAGATCCGTTTACCCGTCGGGGCTGCCAGCCCCTGGAACGCCGCGGTGACCAGCGACTCCGCCGTGCCGTCGTCCCTGCTCGACGTACGTGACCACGAAAGCCGCACGGCCGCAGGGCCACATCGCTTGGGTCGTGCCCGTCGATCACGCGCCGCAAACATCGCGGCGGCGACCGGAGCGTACGCGACAACCGACTCGCAGGCCAGGGCCCTTCCTGGAGGATCCACTTGCCCGCGCCGTCATCCGCGGCTTGATGAGACAACAGGGAACGAAGGAAGCAGACGAACAGGGTCAGCGACCTGGACGATTGGTACCTTCTGAGATTAATGGAGTGTTATAATTTTTTTTTTAAATAAGACAGGAGGGCTGCCATTCATTAAGAAAAAGTTCATAGAGATACATCTAAAGTTACAAAGTCTAACCCAGCTACATTGCAAACGGGATTTTAAAGATACCTAGATCGTGACGCAGTTGCCGCGGTCCAGACCCTTTGGTACGTCCAGGCAGCTGTGAACGGGATCGTCCAGGAAGCGTAACGTTCCACTGCAATATGATTCGTGGGCCTCCTCTAGCCCATGGACCTTTTCTGCAAAACCGACGACCAATCTCTGGGCCGGCCCAAGAACTACCGTTGTGCATATGAATTATTTTCTTTTCTTTTTTTTTTTAAAAAAGGTCTGTTACGACTTTTCTAGGGCCTTGCATGCATGCACGGAATGACCTATGACGAATTCCACTCGAGCAAGTCGATCGTGACTCGATTTCAAAAAAAAAAAGGTCGATCGTGACTCAACAGCGTGTGTCGCAAAAATGCTGGAACAAGAACTACTCATCACGCTTCCATGATCCGAATCTGTTCAGTGGTGTGCCTGTTGTCAGGTAGCTCTTCCTCCTCTCCTGATCAGTGATGACCCCCGTCACCGAGGCCTTCTTCCTTCCCGGAGCATGCGCGCTCATATTCGGGTTGTTCACAAAATAACCAGCTGACGCGGAGCTGCTGAACTTGAGATTTGCCTTGCTGCTAGAGCTCACTGCTGCTTAATTTGGTGTCGCGGTTTTTTTTACATACTCTCTCTGTTTTTAAATTAATATCATCATTGACTTTTTTAATTTAATTTTAATTATTCATCTTATTTAAAAAATTTGTTCGAATGAAAAAAAAAATTAAGTTGTGATTTAAATAATTCTAATGATAAATTAAATTATATCAAAATATATGAAATTAAAAAAAATTAAATAAAATAAATAGTCAAAATTAAATTTAAAAATCAACGATAAAATCAATTTAAAAACAACAAGAGAGAGAGTACTTTGACATGCCCCGTTACCCCCAAAGACCACAGCATCCACGCGCCTCTCGCAGTGCGATGCACCTCGGTTGGTTTGGTTACTGAACTGGCCGTGATCAAACTACCTGTCTCCTGTATCGGTGAACGAAACATGTCGATCTGGTGGACTAATTTGACGTCGCTAGATACGGGTGGTCATGTCACAGATCTTCGTTCGTGCACGTGGAAAATCGATGTGGTTATTCATTTGTTTCCAGGAAATAGTACGAAATAATTGAGGACGACTAATGCTCTGTTATTCAAACATCGCACGCCCGGCAGGATCGATCAGTGCTGCTCCACACAATCCTGCGCTGCTTTGGATCCTAACGCGTGTCTAGTTTTCCTCAGGAATGACATGATGTTACTGCCATGACCGGCCTTCTTCTTCTGATCACCTAGGATTATGTGAACATCCTGCAAAAAGTCCAATGGAGAATCTTCTTAATTATGATGATCAGAAAAAACACTGTTAATAAATTGTTTTGATGTAATTATCAGTGCTGCCTTTTCAATTAATCTGTGCAAGCGAAATGTATATACCTCCGCTCTAAAAAAAAATGACCTTTTCATGGCTCTTGGGCTGCTTTCATCAGCACTTGTAGTTATCATGGTTTGTTCTTTCGCTAATAAGAATTGTAATACCGAAGCAGAAAATAAGTCAATAGATCATACAGTACGCAGTGAGAAGTGAATTGGTTCAATAGAAACACGAACTTACCAGGGGTTAATTGGTCATCATATGGCTTTAGAGTAGATATAGATAATGTTGGACCAGCAGCCTCCAGAAGTTCCTCTTTACTGTGAATAACACTCAGACATCATAAAATCGCCTCATTCAAAAATTCCATAAGATGGTACGGATCATTCATAAGATGGTATATTCGGAATTAACAGATAAACAGAACAACGAACCTAGATTCCGCACCATTTTCCTCTTCGGCCCTTTGACCTGTTGTTGGAAACAAATTAGTAATTTGTCAGTAACACTACTAAAGTTTATATAAACTCGTATATTTAAATAGATTTAAGAAAGTAAATCTAAATAAAGTAAATTGTTCTGATAAATTATGCTATCCTTCATCGCTGCCCTACACCTCTTGGTACCCAGCGGCAGAAGAGGCAATGTTGGACAGAAGATTTTGAGATGAATAAGTGGTAAACGCAGCCGGAGTCACCGGTCTGTAAGCAAAAATAAGGAATCCGAATCTTACATTCTGAGATGTAACGACGATGATATTGAATTGCTTCCGGGTCCGCACGTACAGTCAAAAGCTTCAGAGAGATTGCATACTGTTCACATGTCAAAAGCCTCTGGTGCCATGAAGAAGCCATGGAAAAATTTAGTGAGAATCTAAGGTGGCGTTTCTATACTATTGTGCGCAAGCAACATAAGACGATTTCAAAAATTATGAAACGGTAGAAACATTTCATTTACCACGTGATCATAAAACTGCTAACTACGATCTGTAAACGAAAACTGTATTTTTCTAAAACAAAGCAATTGTAACCTGCTTCAAGAAGTTGAGTTTTTGTTCCATCTGAGTGAACTCAGTCTTCTCCTCCATCTTATGCTCAAGCTTGGACGAAACAGTCCCCAAGTGATCAATCACAGCTACAACCGCATCACAGATGTAACTCTTCGTACTCTCCATGATCCTTCACAAATTCACAGGTACGAAAGGTAAGCACGCGGGTACCCAGTTCCATGAAAACCAGAGACGTGTTGCCTGAAACAAGGTAGTAAAAGAGTGAGACGCAGGTTGGCACTTACAGCTTCTTCTTCTTGGTGTCGTGGAATGCCTTCTCGCAGCAGTCCGCCGCCTCGTTCAGCTGGAACCTCAGATCCTTGAGCTCCTGCGCACCCAAGAAAGCTGACAAGTAAGCCTACTACTACAAGCACGCGACGCCGCCGCTGCGAGACAAAAAGCGACGACGTACTCTGAGCGCGCCGTCGAAGCTCTCGGCGCCCGGCGCGCCGAGCCGCGACGACGAGCGGTCGAACGGCACGGCCGCGCCGCTCGTCGACGCCGCCTGATGCTGATTCGTTCCCGCATCGCCGACCTCTGCGTTCATCTCCCTCCCTGCCGCACCCCCGCCCGCGACGCCAGGAAACGCCTGAACGACCAGGACGACGGAAAGCACCGTGGCAGGCTACCGCTGATGGCAACGTGCTTCGACTTGATAGTGACGATGAGGCGATGAGCGGCACTGAAACTGCAGCAAATGCAGACGCCCGGGTGGAGTGCGAGCGTTCGCGGACAAACGCGCGGGAGCAAGGGGACAATGGAATCAGACGGTCGCGTGATATCCCCTTGGCGCGAGGCGGCGCGAGGCCTCGGTGCCGTGGCACGGGCGGGCGAAAGGGAGACGCGGACGGAGACGCGCGAGAACGCGACGGGGACGGGCTCTCTGCTCCGAGGACCGTGATATTCGGCCGCTTGGACGGCGCGGCGCCGTGTCCTGGGCCGGCTCGTCACGAGGCCGCTGGCAGCAGGTGGTGCCGGTTAGATTCCCAGTCCGCTGTTCTTTTCCATCGCAAGTACGGCTTCAGCCTGGTTAAGGAATCCAGCGTTTGTTTAGTGCACCTTGATCCCAATTCCGCATCACCGACCGGAGTCCGATGACGCCTCTTTGTCGCCGACGTGTCTGTTCCAGACGGTTCACAGCTTCACCCCGTAGTATCTATCTCTGGAGCAACTGGTCATACCTACTCCAAAACTCGATCTGCGAAGCAGCCTTGCGATATTGCGTTAGTGGTCCATAGAATTCCATCCGGTGCACATCTGGTGCAGGGGTGCACCAGATCGGAGGCCAAAGAGTTCCCCGGTTCCTCCACGCCACTTCGTCCAGCGCGAACGGTCCGTCTCGCTCCCGGGAGAAATCCTCAGCGCGGACGCAGTCATGATGGCCTGTGCCCTCGCGGTTGCTCAGCCTGCGGCAGCTCTCCAGCCTCGTGGTAGGGAGAGCCTCGCCGGCCATCGCCAACGGGTGCCGACTCAAAGATTCTCAGGTTACAGTGCTCGAGTGGTTCTTCACCATGCTCCGCAGGGTACTGCCCTTCCCATCTTTTTTTTTTTTTTGATGAATGCCACTGAATTGCTTGCTGCTGACGAGCTCTGCAATGCGTAGCGCAGGTAAGGCGAGGAGTCGCAGTGTTGTTGCAGAGGCAGCGGGAGACAGCTCGGAGCCGTCGTCGACCGGGAGCGTTGTGAAATTCGTCCAGAATTCTGTGAGATTCTTGTCTTTGGTCTATGACGTAACACCACTAGTTTAGTTTGCTCAGCCGTGTGAAGCTTGGATTTTGAGCTTCAGGACGTCCGCGCATCATGCGGGAACAGTAACGTTTTGCATCGTCCGATGCATAACATTAACATATCAGTGTATAGTTATCCTAGTTTTATTTCAGCATGTATTTGGAGTAAAGTAATCCAGTAAAGTTGTATATTTACCTTTCTTTTTTTTTTGTTACAAAAATCTCATCAGATCGATTCACCTGAGGACATCTTTGCTCTAGCTGGCATAGGCTTTGCAGCTGTAGCGGTGTTGTGGGCTTCAGTCAATCTTATAGCGGTGATTCCTGTTCCCAACTGAATAATGTACTTTACCATGAGGCCGATATATTAATATGATACGTTTATCTATTCTTACCCCCAGGTCATCGATCGGCTTCCTGTTCTTCCTCTTCTTTTTGAACTTATTGGGATACCAGTTGCATGGGTAAGCTTTAGCGAACCATCAGGCTTTGACAACATATTCCCGTTTTCACATATTTTCTGTACCATCACAATCTTATGTTTTTCTAAGCCCTCACTAAAAAACACATTTTGGCATTTTCAGCTGTTCATCTACAATAATCTCCTCTTCAAGTCCGATAGGTAACCACCGCTCCAGCCTTACACCCTAAGTTTTGCAATCTAAGGATTTAATATAGAAAGTTTACATTGCTATTATACAACAATGTGATTCCTATTACTTTGTGTAGCAAATTCAAAATATGATTCATGCAATGTGGTATATCAAAAAATTTCCGAGCTTTCTTTGGTATACTTTATATCACTGACGCCGACAAATTTTGATCAAATGGATTTGCAGGGAAGAGTTTCTGAAGAACGTCAAAAACTCAGTATCTCAGATCTTGGGGAAGTAACTCTTGAGGCAACAGTCCTCATTGGTTCTCTTTAGGACTGGCGATATGTAAAATTTAGCTGTATGCATATGATGTGAGCGATGAGTGCCACCTCCCTCTAGAAGCAATGTCCATATCTTGTACAGTTGTATAACCATTCTCCTGTTCCGGCAGCCCTGCTGTGATGTCCGACATTTCCTCCGTTTGCCAAGGAAAAAAGGAGATAGAATCGAACTTTAGCCTCTTGTATAGTTGTATTTGTGAAATAAGCATAATCCCCTAATCCATTCCAGAACTGAACAAATTGCTGAACCGTGGAATAATGTAGGGTACAGTCAAAGATGCGATTCCACATTCCAAACGGATTACAACCGGTGGCGCATAGTGATCATAGATCAAACGTAAATTGAAGAAGAAATCAAGGCATCTGAGACGAACATGCATATCTCTGTAGTATTGCCCTTTATCTGAAAACCAAAAGTAGGTATTACCCTGCTACACTTTGACCCGGTCGAGGTGTGATGGCTTACATTACATCAGGGCCACCTGACAATATACCCTACTAAATGATTTTTTTAGGAACTCATATACAAAATAATTTTCATAT
Source organism: Zoysia matrella (assembly GCA_001602295.1). Taxonomy (NCBI): domain Eukaryota; kingdom Viridiplantae; phylum Streptophyta; class Magnoliopsida; order Poales; family Poaceae; genus Zoysia; species Zoysia matrella. The sequence continues at coordinate 111,485 of BCLG01000166.1, forward strand.
CAGCTATAAGTTGATAGGTGAAAATTCAAGGGTTAAATAGGAAAGACTGGTAAACAACACATGATGTTATAATGAATAATCTCACCTCAGCATTCATGAGTTATGACTAAACTAACTATCCAGTATTACACTTATTCTGAACATTTGGAATAAACAGGAGCTCTCTAGAATCTAAATTACATGCTGTATCTGGTCAGCCTGCTACTAGGGTGCCAACATGATCCTCTTGATCATTGTTACACCCGAATACAAACATGGGACGCTATAAGTAATCAAATTTTTTTTTTGTCCAAATGCCTAGTAACAGGGTTTCCAGCGTCAGGTTAACTGCTGGAACTCTGCGGAAACGTTTTTACAACAGCAGGTACATCTAATTTCGAATAGGGTACCCGAGAAACACCAGTTACCTGTCCAGGATGGCCAGATGCTTCAGTTTTGATAGCCATTGAATACCTTTCCTCTGCAGTGCACAACATTCAGGATTAAACTCATCTTAATATTATAAAATGAATATAAAAGATGCATGTGACAAATAAATAAATAAGCAATTTAGCCTTATAGGTTAATTAATAGTTTCTCGATTGATAGACAGCACTGAAGCAAGCACTTATAAACAAGAGTGTATAATGAGATCCGGAGTAAGTCACAACTTGAATTTTTAGGTTAGCCAACACAAGATTAATTGAAATCAATTAATCCTGCACATGCAAGTATCATTTAAAGTAATAGGATATGGTCATGTACAATGATTTTAGTTTGCATTAGCATGACAAATGAGACTATACCTTTCATTCTTCCAAATGTCACAAGTTTACGGAGGCAATCACGGAACTCTGTAAGCACACATCTTTCTTGTTCCGCAGACAGTTCAGATCTATTCTGATTGGCAGCTACTGTCTCCTGAGAAATAGCACTTTGAGAAGTTGTAAACATTGTAACTTGTTCGTCACACATTAGTGCTAGCGTGCCAGGAGACATGGGCCTACTAGACTTCTGATCATCAGCACAATTAGTCCTGTATTCTTCTTGAAGAGTTTTGTCCGTATGAATTCCTCCGCTTGAGGTGTCATTAATCAATGTTTTTTTATCCGTATCCTGATTATTTTCTTCTCTATCATGGTTTGTCGACATTCCGGGACCTGCCTTGTTGTCTTCCTCCTTTGCTTCTTTTTCTTCCTGGGTTTTCCGACCTGTTTGAGAAATGCTAAGTATAATTGACAAGCATTGTTTAAGTACGAAAAATGACAAACAGTAACCAAGTAAAACTTACTACATCATGCAATGTATAGTATATTTTAGAGCCAAATTAGAGGTAATAGCTGCACAGCTTAGCAAAGTCCTACAAGTATCTGCCATTTTTCTTTTTGCGGAGGGATGGAGCCTTAACAAATACATACCCTATATCTTATACTCTAGTTGTTTCTTCAAAAGGAAATTAAATACACCACTTCATCAGTACTAAATTTGACGTTCCAGAAAAGAAAACTTGATATGTAACATTGAAAAATAAATATCAAAACAAAGAACTTCCGATCTAGGAGTATATGACTGGCTTAAATCATCATCATGATAAATCATGCATAAAGAGACTAGATATTTAGCATCACCACTGATAAATATGGAAAAAGGTAAAAGTAAAACCAGCATAATGAAAGGAGCAATACCAGTGTATGCCTTGGCAGCTTCTCCTGATACCACCACTAAAAGCTTACATAGTTCCTTTATATCGTCTGCTTGAACAATATCAGCTAAAAGGGGCCTGAAGTAGGGTGAATTTAACTCACATTAGAAAACAGATACAATAGATATTCTAGGAAAATGTTGCATAACCGATTGTCACCTGTATGTAACTTTAAAAGGCCCCAGAGTAGGAGGATGCACCGACTGGTCGATTGGGACTGAACCATCAGGTATTGCATTCTGCTGATAAATAGAATGAACACAGTACAACACAGGAGTCTTACAACTAGCATTACCAGAATCTCATATTAATTGCATCTATAGGCAAGTTTATTTTCTCCTAGTTAAAAGTCAGTTTTAATTTGCAATTGTGCTTAAAAATAAGTTATGTTTTCTCACAAAAAAAAAGTTATATCTCAGTACTTGACCTCTTCTACCTAATATTTGAAATGCATAAAACTGATCAGGCAGTCTATGGTCTATAGCTGAAGAGTAGGGTAAATTCCATTTGCATTATGTTACTATGGTAGGAATTTTAGTACTCACTGCGTTCACTTTTAATTGTCAATTCTAGCTCTGGGTGCGGGAATAAAGGAAAAGTTTTGGGAAGAGAGAAATGTGTATTGGAAAGAGAGAAAGCGTATTGGGAAGTGAGAAAGGTGTGTTGGAAAGAGAGATGTGTATTGGGAAGTGAGAATGGCAAGTACTTTGGAACAAATCTTGAACGCTAGAACGACAATAAAAGTGAACAGAGGGAGTAATAAAGAGAAAACAACCATAATCATCATGAATATTAATTAACAACTAGCTCTCAATGCCACAGGCCTTAATCATCAACATGGATCATGGAAAGCATTGCCTAACATTCACACTCCTTGTCACAAGACAGAACCTCAGCTTACTTCAAAGTCAACAATTCAAAAACACAAAACTATGCACAGATCAACATAGACAAAAACAGTGTATTGTTGAAATAATAGAGTGGCCATTACCTGAGGTAGTTGGCAATTCTTGTTCGCTACATGTTGCCTATTTGAACGGTCAAGTGAAGGATCTATGTGTTTCCGCTTCCTTGACGCTGAAGGAGAAGGGAACCCTGCAACTCCAATAGCACCATTTACTGCTGCATTTGCTGCCTGCTGCATGTGAATGGCATTTTTGTGATCCCCTTGGAAAAGAGCTTTTCTTTCTTCGCTCCCTTCAAAATTCTTGCAATCGATACACTTGCAGTTTTCGGAGCACAGTATATTAGCTTGGAAGCACTCACAATACTTCTTGAGACAACTGGACTTCTTGCAGTGGCACCCTTTATTATGCTTCCCTATTAAAGGGAGATCCCCAGAGGCCTCCTGGCAATTACATAATATCAATCACAGGTCGTAAGTGTGCATTTAACATGGTCAAGAGGAGAAAATGAAATAACTAAAATGTGTTTATGATAGACAGTTAACATTTGCATAAAGTCGGAGTCAAAGGTTAGCTGAATGAAGCATCTGCTTCCAGAAAGTATGCTTACATCAGTTATTAATTACAAATAACAAGAGAAGTATACATACGCACTTCCAATCTTTATTCTTGTCTGAACCCAAAATACTTCATCCATTTATATTTCTACTCCTACTCTCTCGAGCATTTATTGTCTACCATGCACATCATTTTTCATGAATTTATCAAAGTACATGCTCAGAAGTCAGAATACTAATACAAATAATGATACTGAAGTTCTTTGATGGTAAATCTATTAATATTATTTTCTGGGGCTAAAATCTAGAGTTGAATACAAAGATATCCAAACTAATGAAAGTTTATTAAACACACTTTATTCGTGTGTTGTTGGCACAGGTGGAAAGCATTTTGCATGAACGATCAAATATTGGACTTACTCTGCTTCATTGGAGTAATGATTATGCCAGGAGTGGACACTTATCAACAATGTTTTTCCTAAATGGTAAACGGTAGACAGTCGGTCAACCACCGTCTAATGTTTAAATGCTGTTTAATTCCGTTTAGATGCCGTTTAATTCTGTCTAGATGATGTTTAGGCCTAGACAAGGTTAGCTGTTTAGCACTTAGACGCCATTTAGATGGCCGTTTAATCCCGTTTAGGAAAACAGGGTTATCAAGTCAGCAGTAGCAAGTTTCAATTGTAAACAGTACCGAAGATGGCATACTAATATTTGATTTTGATGATTCAAATTCAATCACCAAAGTTCGAATCTTTGAAAACCCAAGAACACGTAGTGGTAAATTTACACATATTCCCAATGAAGCATCACATTGCAGGAAAATTAATACGCAGAAGAAGGCCCTAAAATGAATTTATCTACATTGTCAATTCTAACAGTTCGACATTGTAAAGATACTTAGCGACACATATCTGAATAAGATTTGGGTCTGAAAGCATACATTGCTTCGATTTGCAAGAGGGCTGCTCCCAATTTTAGGCCTAAATGCATCCGGATTACGCTCCAAGGTAGCATCAATAGCTTCACGCCTAGCAACATCATTCTCAAGATTATTGAAGCAGTTGGTGCAGTTGCATCCATCACAATAAGACCCAGAAGCGAAGCATTCACAGTACCTTTTATAAAAGAAAAAACAAAAAATGGATTCAGATGGATAGCGTTAGTACACGCAAGGTGTATAGGTGGGCAAAGGTATTGAAACAGCAACAAAAATCATAACTCTTGATATGAAGGTCCAATAATGGCAAACTGTAAGTACAGATTTGTAAAGGTCAGCTGAGAACTAAAAAATTAATGTTTCGAGATTGAACAAGGAAAGGAATAGTGCTGGAAAGTCTTTTCAGATTATCTGTAACACAGTAATAGTATTACTTTACTCGTCTGACATACGTGGAAAACCCTAGATGATGAATCATTGAACAACAAGTATTTTCTGATATTTTTGAAACCTTCATTTTTCTGATATTTTGTCTTTAGAGTGCCACATAGTAGCACCTTCTGACTCCAGTCTAATTTCTATTGAAACCATGGAACACTTCAATATTAAAGCCATTGCTCAAGCAGATTCTGCATCTATAACACTATATAATATTTTGACTCACAACATTCAGCTCCTTGCACCATTCGCAGTATGTTAAAGATGCCATTGAATTGCTAAAAGCCTAAAAGGAGAACAATATCTTCATCGATAGAACTTCCTTTGTTGTTGCATCTTTTTTCTCAAGCTAAAAAGGATGAAGTCCAACTTACAACTTCAAACATCTGGAATTCCTGCAGTTGCAGCACTTCTTTTTTGTCGGGGTGCCAGTGCCATCTTTCCCTTCATTGAGCTTTGCCCATGGTTTTGGAGACTCTGGCTTCCTACATTCCTCCCAAAGCATACTTAGAATAGAATGTGACAGAAGCATTACGAAAAGTTACCAAAAAAGGAATATGAAAATGTTGATAACAGGATCATCTGGAATTATTTGCTACAATTTGCTGGGAATGTTAGTACAAAAAGTAAGGAAGCTCATCTAAGGCAAATGAAAGACAAGAACAACTCGTGGTCACACTAAAAAAAATGAAACTACAAGTCAATTTATTAATCTAGATCCATCGTAGAGAAACAAGGCCCAAACATACCAAACTGAGAGCGAATTTCAAAACATTGAGGCTAGTTATGAATCTCAGATAGCGACACTCACAAGGAAACGGCGACCGGGGGCCGCAGCACTGGTTGCACCGGTATCGGGCGAAGCTGCGGTACTGGGACTGTCACTGCCATCCGCGGCAGGGGCAAATGCCCCACCACGTGATGCGGGCGCAGCACCGGCAGCCCTCGGTGCTGCAGCTGCTGCGACACACCGAGCGGCGCCGCAGCTCTCGGGTGCTGCTGAAGCGGGAACCCCACGTGAACCGCCCTTGGTTGCAGCGCCCTGGACACGGCGGCGGCCGCCGCCGCGGCCATCGCGGGGTTCCCCGCCATCGCCGCGGAGTTGAAGTCGAGCTGCCTCACCAGCTTCTTAATCGGCGGCTGCGTGGACACCGCGGGCATAGGTGGCAGCTGGGGCGGTCCGCCGCCGGACCGATCCTTCCCCGCCATCCACCCAACCCCGAAGCTACCAGATCAAAAGAAAACCCCGCCCACTCGTAACGCCAGCCGAATTCTCGGGGGCCGCCGGGACCGGCAGCGAGATAGCGGGAGCCGGCGCTAGATCGGACGGGGCGGAGGCCCCGCAACCAAGGGCGGGCGGCGGAGTCGCCGCGAACGCCTGCGCGCGTTGGCGGCGGAGAGGAATGGCGGATTTTGGGAGAGCTGCGGTGGGGGATTAGTGGATTTTCCCTCTAGCTCCTCGAGCTCTCTGTGCCCTCCTCTCTCTCCCCCGTCTGTCTTTCTCCCCCACCTCTTTCGAAATCAAATTCATTCTACGGCTGGATCCGCGCGCCGCGACTGCATCGGACGGTTGACCGCGACCGAGACTCATCGTGCGGCTCAAATTCATAGATTGTGGGCTTGTTGGACCGCTCACCATTCGGTTCAACGGCTGGGAATCATTCGGCCCGTCGCAAGATTACACACACGCGACGTCAATATGACGTGTGGGCCGCGTGTGGAGAGGGATCTGTGGGACTGCGCAATCAGTGGGCAGAGTAGCGGCGCACAGAGGCGGCAGTGTCGCCGTCACGTGACGATCCGCACTTTCATTTCTGGAGTTCTTTTTATGAAAATAATTTCGGCGTATAATTTTTGAGTTCAATACAATGACACGTGGGCCTAGAGTAAACTCGACCATCCTGTCAGTGGCTGTATAATTTCTGTTCACGGGAATTGGACACTTGTAGAACTGAGTCTCGCGCCAGGTTTTTAAAGTTGGACTAATCATAGGTTTTAGTGGAGAGCATTTGTCGGCTCTTGAAGATCTATTTCTATTTATGGGCTTTGTCTCATTGTCTGCATGTGTTATAAGGTGATTTTGGGCTGCAGTGATAATTCTAGGTAACCCCGCTCCAATTTCTTCAGCACTGAGATTATAAAAAGAAATTTCTTCATCAAGCAAAATACCATGAACAACAGTTTTGGTATTTCAAGGCTCACTTGGAAAATAGTCTCAACTAAGCCATAATTGCAAATTCCACAACATCTCAATCGTAATTTGATCTTTTCCCACAAATCCATTTTGTGATAAAAAAAATATCCCAACCCACACACCTCAAATTTAAACACCTCTGACTTGTATGTTTTTTTGTCAACTAGGTACCACTTCCCCTTAGTGGGATACTTTCTTCATTCTAAAATATTGTCGTCATTGACTTTTAACATATATTTTGACGATTTATCTTATTTAAAAAACTAGTTCAAGTGTGTAGAATTATAGGATGCATAGAGTCAAACTTGACCCAAATTTCTAACAGAGGGAGCATGTGCCAAACTCAATCCATATCAACCGATTTAGCTCAGCATGTATCTATGATATCAATTTTCAACCAATTGGCATATCATAGGAGTATGAGTCAAGGGTTGTTCCAACCTTTTTTGGGTAAGGTGGAGTGGGTTGGTTAGCAGATGCATTTAGGAAGATGGGGTGCAATGAAGTTAGGACTGAGATAGTTTGGGATTTCCAATTAAGCCTTCAATTAATCTACACTTTAGAAAACATTGATCATGATACGGTTAGAGATAAATTTTTTCAGCTCTTAAAGTTTTTCTATAAAATTAAATTGATTTCAATGAATTTTTTGTGTTCCTGTGAAATACTATGTTCGGGCCAATTCTTTTTGCTCTCTAAACAGTAAACAGGGACTAAACACTTTCGATATCTAGTAGTATTGTGACTTGTGAGCGACATCCGAGCAATGGCGTGCGGCCGATCGGTGCATCCGGAGTTCGGACTTGTGATGACCCTTGGCCGGAGGAAGTCGCGCCTACGACGTGAGCAGCAGTACAACGTCGCCGGTGAGCGTTCCGACGAAAACAACAACCAAAATGGTCAGGTAAGGAGATTTTATTTCTCAACTCTTTCAAAAATTGTCTGTTACATTGCTATGACTGGCTTATATAGCCACTAATGCCAACTGGCATCCGAGCCCACATCTCAGCCCCAACTCACGCCCAGCTGGACGCTCAAGCATTCTCCCGCCCATCTTGAGGCCTGTCACCTGCCTGTGACGTGTACTTAGCAACGATATTGGAAGCAGTTGTCACACCTCCCTCGGCGCGAGGAATTGCTTGACCCCAAGCAATCGCCGATGGAAAACGAGCTCTTAGCACGTTGTAGTCCTCCCAAGTTGCTGCCTCCGGAGACAAATGGGACCATTTCACCAAAACTTGAGGAATGGCGTGATTGCCTTTCTTGACCAATCTTCTGTCCAGAATCTCCTCCGGTTGCAAAGCACCCTGACTCAAATCAGCAACTCGAGGAAGCTCAGCATAAACAGGAGAGTAGTTGGGTGTAAAAGGCTTCAATTGTGACACATGAAACACGGGTTGAATTTGGGCTGTTTCAGGTAGAGCCAACCGATATGCTGCAGCGCCAATCTTCTCCAAGACAGCATACGGACCAAAAAATTTGAAGGCAAGCTTTGGGCTGGGTCTATTTACCACCGAGCATTGAGCATATGATTGCAATTTCAAGAGAACTTGCTCACCGACTTGAAAGCTGCGATCAGTGCGATACTTATCTGCCTGAGCCTTCATTCGGTTCTGCACTTTGAGTCTTCAACATGTCAGTATGAGCAGCACGCTCAGCCAACACTTCAGTCACTGAGAGATTCCGATCAGAGGACAAAACAGGGGCAGCAGCAAAAGGAGCATCATATCCATATAGCACCTTGAACGGTGAACAACCCAAAGAAGTATGGTAGGAAGAATTGTACCAAAATACTGCCAAAAGTAACCATTTCTTCCACTTGGCCTGATCTGAATGTACTTCACAGCGCAAATACATCTCTAAGCATTGATTCACCTGCTCACTTTGACCGTCCGTTTGAGGATGGCATAACTTAAAGCCAACTTGGTACCCAAAGCAGTGAACAAATGCTGCCACAGATGACTGGTGAATACCTTATCACGATCAGAGATGATGGACCGTGGTAACCGATGAAGCTTAACAACATTGTCCAAAATGACTTGAGCCACTTGAGAGGCAGTAAACAGATGTTTTAAGGGAAAGAAGTGTGCATATTTTGAAAAACGATCAACCACCACCAATATGAAATCATATTCCTCAGATTTAGGAAGTGCCTCAATGAAGTCCACTGTAATATCTTGCCATGCCCCAGCTGGAACAGGAAGTGGCTGCAACAGTCCGGCCAGATGAACCCTTTCACTCTTAGCCTGTTGACAAACTAGCGAACAAACTGCTCCACATCTCGCTTAAGGCCTCTCCAATAGAAGACTTTCTTGATGCGCTGATAGGTGGTCTGGTTGCCGGAATGACCCCCTACAGCACTGTCATGTAAAGAGGCGACCAATTTGGTGCGAATGGCAGAATTGTTCCCAATCCATATTTTGTCATCCTTCCTAATGATACCCTGTGACAGAGTAAAACCAGTCTCATTCGAACTATGAAGAGCCAACTAAGCTAAAAGTTGTTGAGCCTTGCAGTCCGTAACATACGAGTTCAACACCTCCAGCAGCCACACTGGACGAGCTTCGGTGACACAGAAGAGAGATCATACAAATGACCCACCCGAGATAAAGCGTCAGCAGCCAGGTTTTATTTGCCTTTGCGGTACACAATTTTGAATTGTGACCCCATGAGTTTGGTCATAGCACGGCGCTGCAAATCAGACTGCGACAACTGATCATCCAAGAAGCTCAAACTCTTGTGGTCCGTGCGAATGATAAACTCCCCGCGTTGTAAATATTGACGCCACTTGTCAACAGCAAGGATGAGGGCCAAAAATTCCTTCTCATAGATGAAAAGATGCTTATTCTTCTCACTCATCGCCTTACTCAGGAAAGCAATAGGATTGCCCTGCTGCATAAGCACCGCACCCATCCCAATATCTGAAGCATCCGTTTCCACTGTAAAGGGAAGATCAAACCGAGGTAAAGCAAGCACCGGAGTAGTAGTCATAGCTTCCTTAAGCTTCAGAAAAGCCTGTTGTGCCTGATCAGTCCACAGAAATGGCTTCTTCTTTAATAAGGAAGTGAGAGGTTTCGCTATCATTTCACAGTTCTTAACAAACTTCCAATAGTACCCAGTCAGTCCAAGAAAACCACGCAATTCAGTTGCATTGGTAGGGCGTGGTCACTGAACCATGGCAGCAGTCTTCGTGGGATCAGTAGTAACACCCTCTTGGGATATAATGTGACCCAAATACACTAGTTGCCGCTGAGCAAAGTGGCACTTCGAACGCTTCAAATAGAACGTGTGCTCCCTTAAAGTCAACAAAAACTGACGAAGATGCTGCAAATAAGACACCCAAGTCGGGCTATACACCAAGATGTCATCAATAAACACCATAACAAACTTCTGTAAGTAGGGAGCAAGGATAGAATTCATAGCACATTGAAATGTGACCGGGGCGTTCGTCAAACCAAACGGCATGACCCTAAACTGATAGTGCTTGTGATGAGTTTTGAACGCCGTTTTGCACTCATCCTAACTATGCATCCTGATCTGATGGTATCCAGCACGCATATCCAAGATAGAAAAAAATTGGTGCCAGCCAACTCATCAAGAGTTTCATCCGCCAAAGGCATCAAAAATCGATTCTTCATCGTCACGGAGTTAAGCTTGCGATAGTCTACACAAAACCTCTATGTTCCATCCTTCTTTTGAACCAAAAGCACAGGTGAAGCGAAGAGATTTACACTAGGACTGATCAGACCAGCATCCAACAGAGCTGTGACTTGGCGCTCAATCTCATTCTTATGAAGCGGGGAATACCAATAAGGCTTAGAGTTCCCAGGTATGGACCCGAGAATAAGTGGCACTGTGTGATCAAAAATACGAGATGGTGGTAATTGCTTAGGGTCATCAAACACATCACTGAACTCCTTAAGAAGAGAGGTGACAACAGCTTTCTATCCCCAACAGAGCTGGTTGACACAGTTTCCACCACCGCAAGAGCCCATATATCATTGTCTTTCAAACATTTCTCCAACTGAACAATAGAGAGACCCAACACTTGTTGCTGAACAGAAGGCAGTATCCCTTTGTAAATGCACTGATACTCCTGATCCCCAACAAAGCTGGTCGACACAGTTTCCACCACCGCAAGAGCCCATATATCATTGCCCTTCAAACATTTCTCCAACTAAACAATAGAGAGATCCGACACTTGTTGTTGAACAGAAGGCAGTATCCCTTTGTAAATGCACTGATACTCCAACATCCTCAATGTCAAAAGTCTTATGCTCCCAATGGCAAAGCATGGGACTGAACTGTCGAAGCCACTGTTAGCCGAGGATAATATCATAAACTCCAACCTCCAACACCCTGCCATCACACCACCACTCCAGCTCCAGAATGCATTGATCCGAGATCAAGTAATCACCATTAGCCACCTTAACCTGAAAAGTAGAACAGGTTACAGTTTGCAGTCCTGTTTTGGCCACAAAAGCATCACTGACAAAATTTGCAAAACTGCCAGAATCCACCAAAGCCAGCATCACCTGATTGTGAACCAATCCTCAAAGCCGAATACTCTAGCATTCAAAGAGAGATGGCCTATCTCCTCTATCTGCTCCTCACGCTGCAATTGCTCCAACACTTTCTCAGATATGATCATATTCATGTTAGCCACAGATAACATATGCAATTGAGCAGTGACACGTTTGGGACAAATAGCAGCATGAGTGCCATCAAACTTATCACCACAAGCAAAGCATAACCCATTCGCCCGCCTAAACTCCTGAACTTGACGTTCCTTGGACAGATCTGTGGAAGGAGCGATAGTTTTAACGGTTTTAGTCTTCACTGACGGCTTCCTTAAATATACAATTTTGGGACCGCGAAATTTGCCTTTATCTTGAACTTCGTGTTGGATTTGAGCAAGAAGAGCTGCTCTGTCAACCATAGTGGGAAACTGAGACTGTACTAGACCTTGAATTTTAGGCTTGAGGCCCTTAATGAACTGGGTAACAAACAGAACCTCATCGAGCTCTGAATTGTGCATAGCTGTAGAGTATCGCGCCTCTTCGAACTCTGCTACATAGTCCTCAACTGTCCACTTCTGTCGAATATGAAGCAAATCATGCATAGCTCTAGTGTACTCATAGGTGCCGAACTTGCTCAGAACTGCTGCAGCAAAATCCTCCCAGTCACCCAGTCCTATTTTGCTCTTGTACACCTGCAACCATCAAGCGGCATTGCCCTCCATATGCATAGAGGCTGCAGTGACCCAAATCACAATTCACTTTATAGATAGAGAAGTAATCCAAACATTTATCCAGCTATATAATCGGATTCTCCCTACTGAATTTTGGAAAGGAAAGTTTTGGTAGAAAATATTTCCCAAAACCATCCTCTGCTCTAACTCGTGTGCGGCCTTCAATCGAACGCCTGGTGGATTCTCGAGGGCGACGAGGAGAAGTCGTTGGTGGGGAATGCGAACCTGATAGACGTGGTTGCGGGCTGGTGCGCGAAGAAGAAGAATCCAACGATACGTTCAATCAAGACGGCTGCTGCTCTAGAGTGAGACGAGCAATAGCACGCCCTGTCTCCTTCACTCGCTGCGCCAACAGGTCTCGATCCCGTGCCACTTGTTCCGCCACAGCTGCAACAAGGTTCGATTGGCCGATCAATTGTTGTTGAACTTCATCCATCGCTGCCAGCCGGTTCGTCAGGGTGTCCAACGTGCTGAATATGCGCGTCCAGCGAGCTTTCTCCTTCTACGACTCCGCCTCCATAGCCGTCAAAATCAGCTGCGACTGTGCTGACGGTTTCGACGACGCCGTTGCGACTTTTGCACATAACAAACTAACCCAGAAAGATGGTGCGGAGGTAAGGCACCACTTGAGGTCGTTGATGTTCTACCACAATGTCATCACCTGAGAAAAAAATTGAATGCTCGATGAAGAACTCGTGATCTCCGACGAACGCCGACCCACCCACACACCGAAAAAAATAAAGTTCTAATATCAACTGTGATGACCGTTGGTCGAAGGAAGTTGGGCCTTCGATGTGAGCAGCAACACAGCGTCGCGGTGTGCGTTGCAATAAAAATAACAACCGAAATAGTCAGATAAAATTTTTTTATTTCTCAACTCTTTTAAAAATTACCTGTTACATTGCTATGATCGATTTATATAGCCACTGAGGACTAGCTGACGTCCTAGCCCACATCTTAGGTCCAACTCACGCCCAGCTAGACGCTCAAGCATTCTTCCGCCCGCCTGTCACCTGCCTCCGATGTCTTCGGCAACGATATTAAAAACACTGCGTACCAACCTACTACCAGCAGTAATACTTGTCCTCTCCTCGCCCGGCCACTTGTACGGGCCGGAAACAGCAAGGGCCCTTGGCGGCGGCGGGAGACTCGCCAACGGAACCACGAGCAGGCGCCGCGCGCGCACGTACCCACCTACCCACGTAAATGCTGCCGCAGTCGTGGTAGAGCGGGGCGGTGGCGCGGTTGATGACGCCATTCAATGGCCGCGGCGCCCACGCCTCCCTTTCCCACCTGCTCCCCCGCTACCGCTCCTCCTCCTTGGCCTCCTCTTATTCCTTCCTCTTTTCTCGCCTCCGTCGTCACCTCGCCTCGGCCTCCGCCTCCGGCTCCGACTCCCCAGGTCAGGCTGGTCAGCTCCGCCACTTGCTCTGCCCCTCTTCTGTTTTTATGTCTCCGCTGCTTCGGTTTGCCGCCCGTTGTTCGGCGTTTTTGCTGCGACGGGCTCACCCGGTTAACCTGGTTAATTCCCCGCTGAATATGCTCGTTTTATGCTTGGATTTGGCGGAGCAGAAGGTGTTCGGCAGTTTGCCTCGGTGGGTTCGTGCGCACTGCGCAGAGTTTGGATTTGATGAACGGAATTCGATGCGAAAATGGTCCTTCAATCTTGTGTATATCTTCCTTGATGTTGACATTTGATCGCATGACCCTTAGTGATGGTATAGTGGTCCAGTGGTTCTAGTGGGCTTTGAGGCTTCATTTTGTCTCTCAGGATGTGTCGGGATCAAGTTGTTTTTTGGCATGTCGTCTACCTGCGTCAGTTTGCGTCCTGCTGTGGTAGGATTTGGAGTCTGCTACAGTGCTACTGATTGGTTATCATCGAATAGCCGTGTTTCTTCCATTCACTTTACTTGGGTACCAATTCGCAGAGACTCAAACTCTTATGTGCTCACTGAGATGTTGAGTGAAAATGTGCTCTATGAATTTATATCAGCGAAACTGAGTTCGTGCTTGATGGCCATTTGATTGGTTTCGTGGAGGAACGTATCCTGAATATTTCGTGACTGTACGTACACTTAGTGTATTGTCGACTTACATGATATAATCTGAGGCATGTGGTCGAGTTGCTAAACAATCTGTTTTGCTCGTGTTTTAAATTTGCTGGTCACTCAAATTGCATCCTATAATTGTGAAGCGTTTTCATTCTTTTCCTCAAACGTTTCTTTATATTGTTGGTTCTTCAGCTTACTGCATCATACAGAATACTCATACACTCATGGAGGTACTTCAAGAAGTCCTTAAGCATGGATCAGCACATGGTGCCCGTGCGGCCATACGAGCTGACCAAAAGAGTTATAGCTTGTTACAGCTCATCGCATCTGCTTTGAATGTCCACAACATTTTGTGCAGCAAAAATGTAAGGCTGGTATTTTTATGCTCTGCATGTTCACTTGAGATCCAAATTTAGATGATTATCAGAATGTATCGATCTTGACCCATTTTTAAGTGCTGTACCTTGTCTTTTTGTCTGAATGCAACATTATGTGTTATGACACTAGGGGCCGAAGCCCTTAACCAAAAAGCAAGACTGCAAATAACAAATAAGCTGAGCCTTCGCAATGCAGATTAAGGTATCCTAAGGGCATTTGGGTAGTAGAGTAGGATGGTACCCTGGTTAATGTGCTTCACTGGGTTGGTATCCAACTCGTTCTGGGATCTTGATGAGAGGATATTATCGTAATAAATAATTATAATTGTTATCTAATCAGTGTCCTTGGCATGTTCTTATACTTGCAATTTGCATATGTGATACATGGCATCAGCAACAGCTGAATACGGAGATGCACTGGATCCTGAACATTGCTACCCTGATCAATTTGACATGGCAAGTAGTTCTATGCATAAGCTAGTTGTAAAGAATAGTATATCAATACATGTGCAATAGTTTTCTTGTGGATTCAATTTTGTTACGACCACACAGGGCTATACTAAACGTAAACCACATCATTTTGTTAATATGTTTCAAGCCTCTCGATAATACATGAGCAAAACCTCACTTCTGCTGTTCATGTAGATTTCTCGAAATGGAATCAAAGACTCTTTTGAAGAAATAAATGGAACCAATTTCCTTCAAGGAGCTCGTATTGGCATTGTGGCTAAACCCTCTCCTGAATTTGTTGCTGGGGTATTTGGGACCTGGCTTTCTGGTGGAGTTGCAGTGCCCCTTGCACTTAGCTATCCAGAATCTGAACTTCTGCATGTTATGAATGACTCGGTTTGTTACAATTTCCAAACTTATTGCAATATTTGAGTTTGCAGCATATCAACATATAAATAAAGCATATCCATTTCTGCTGCCATGCTATACTTTTCTCCTTATGTTAAGCAGGATTTGTAAATATCAAAGCGCCAGAAAGATGCAGATAGCATTGTTTATTAACTAAGAAGTTGGTTGGCATGGACCATAGTACATCTTCTAGCTTATATATGGACACATTTTGCATACAAATTTATGCATTTATAAATTAAAGTTGATTTTATGCACATAGGTGCATATACACCTCTTAGGTTTTGGCCACTTGCAATTGAAAAAACAATATTAGATTCAAAGATGCAGAAACATGTGCATTTAGAGAAATTGCAAAACGGCATGCACTTCAATTGCAAAAGATGTGTATTTTTTGCATAGCACATATATGATCATTCTTTTAAAAGCTCGCATCTTCTACTGTGTATGATACTTGGTCATTTTTCTACCAAAATAATCCACTTTGTCCTTTTGGTTTCTTATTTCTGCATCTTGTAGGACATTTCAATGATTTTAAGCACTAAGGAGCACCATGACACTATGGATGGCATCTCTACCAAGTGCTCCACTCATTGTTCCCTTCTTCCATCTGTCGCAAGCATACCTACAGAGATAAATTCACAAGAATCTTCAAGCAGTGACATGACTTCATCAATCTCTAGCATAATAGCTGAGATTAACAGAACAAACAAAATCAAAGGTGAATGACTCTGTTTTTTTAGTAACAGCTATATTGTGTTCTTAGTTATGTACCATCACAAGCTTTTATTCACTGGCAATTCCAAATAATTTGGAGCTAGTTCCTATTAACCTAACTGTTCCGAAGTTCGATTATACAGGAGATGATCCTGCCCTTATCCTTTACACAAGTGGCACAACTGGTAAACCAAAAGGTGTAGTTCACACCCATAAGGGTATTCTTTCTCAGGTGCATATCTTCATCTTAATGTTACACTGTTTAGAAACTATCCAAGAGAAATTAATATTTTTGCTTGCTCTGCCAATGCTATTTTTGTATCTTTGCCAACTATCCTTAATTTTTTCACCTATAGTTTAGGAATGGAAGAGTTTTGTTGATTTATGTGACTTGTTTTCAGTTGCTAATTTACCATTTTGCTGTTATGATAATAAGCATTTATCGTAACTTGGCAGGTCCAAATTCTGACAGAAGCATGGGGATATCAAAGTGGAGATCAATTTCTGCACTGCCTTCCTCTGCACCATATCCTCGATGAATGCTATGCTACATATTAGCACGTGTATACCAATATTTTCATATTGCCGCATTTCCCAAGCGGAGCCCTTTATTTCTGTTGTTTCCTAGGTAACTAGCATAGTGAGATTGTTTCCACATTGAGAGTTGAGATATATTGGGACTAGTATATAATCGCAAATGATCTGAAAATAGCACCTAAAAGGTAGTAGTACAGTGTAAGCAAGGTGCTATGAACTCATGGGCCTGTTCCATATGGGTACACAGCGATGGTGTATGTATCAGTCTTCTTTCCATATCTTGGTTGTAATCAGGCGTAAGCACCAAACAAATGTATCAGTCCCCTCCCAATAGCAAAAAAAAAAAAAGATACAGTAAGATATTAAAAAAAAAAAAAATATAATGTCCCTTTTTTTGTCGAACACGTCCCTAAATTCAAAATTATGATTATATTTGTTGGATACATGCTTATTTGTCATTCTTGTTAATTCCTTGACTCCAAATTTACATGTGCATGGCCTTTTCAATGCTCTGTTTTCTCCACTCTATTCAGGATCAGTGGTAACTCCCCTCCCTAACCTATGTTTAATAATTCTTATTTTATCAAATATTTTAGGTTAGAGGAACTGATTTTATCAGCTCTTGGATTTATTTTTCTGACCATATAATGTATCCATTTTTCAGTGGATTTAGAGCCTATACAATGGATCCTGTTTGGGCAGCATATCCACAATTTTCTTTCATTGTAAGATAGTTTCTTTGATTGCAGGTTGAGTTTATGCCAAAATTCAGTGTAAGGGGGATATGGCAGAGGTGGCGGGAGTCATATCCAAAAGATGCCAGTGCAAGTGACGAGGCTATTACAGTATTTACTGGAGTATGTTTCTCTTTTGTACAACACTCTTGGATTCATACCAAACAATAGCAGTCTTCATACTGTTTGATATGTTAGGGTAATCTAATTCCTTTGTTATGGCAGGTTCCGACAATGTACATGCGTCTGTTGCAGGGGTATGATAGTATGGATCCTGATCAACAATGTGCCTCTTCTTACGCTGCAAAGCAGCTGAGGTTAATGGTAAGTTCTACATGTATCTATATCCATATGAATTGGGATTTTGGTTTGAACATTGGAAATTTGATGGTTGAATGGTCTGGCATGACCATTGATGGTGTTCCTTCAATCTTGTTTATTCCCCATACTTTCCTCTTGAAAGCTCGAGAGACGTCATCTATGTAAAAAAAACCTGCTGGAATATATGCAAAATTATATATGGTTTGTAATAGCATGGGACCTTTTGAATCTGCTATTTAATCGGCAAGTTCAAACTGGCGCTGGTTATGCTTGCTTAATGAACTGTTGAACTACGTAAGTCAAGACCTAGTGATATATTGTACATATGCCCTTCTTTATGTTGGGAACAACCATTCCATTTTCAATAGGAGGGGTTACATAGGGTATTTATAGGGTACAAGAGTGGGAGGCTCTAGAACAGCCTACAAGCAACAAGCAAATTTGAACTTCACCACTCCAGGCAAAATCAAATTTTACTACTATCTACTTGCTGCTTAAGTAATCTATGTTTCTAGGAGCTACTACCTCCTGCCCAGTTCTACACCATTCTACACATTTCTACAAGGATTATCTCACAATTCTCCCCCTAATCTTTGTAGTTGAAATTTGGTCCCCATTGAACAAGAACAGAAATTGCTGAGCTATGAAATGCCCGCAACGGCAACGAACTCGCCCCTATTTTTTGTTTAAACTAAATCTGACCAAAACCTAACATCCTTGTGTACCTGCAACCATGCCCAACGGCCTCCGGCGACACATCCTTGGCGACTCGGCCTCCTCTTCACGCGAACCATTCATCTCACCATGAGAGGCACATCACGCCTAGGAGTCATCACAACTGCCGCTGCACTTGCCCTGCACGATACCAGTAGATAATATGCCACACATGGTCGCCACCTCCTCGATTGCCTCTCCCCATGAGCCATTGCTTCTGTGATACCTGGGCAACATTTCGAGCTTGGCGCACACCAATGGCGGCTCTTACTCACGGCAACTCAATTGCACACAAGCCCGACTCACGCATCGCCCATCCTCATCTTCACCGCAGCCCACGATATTCCTTCGACGACACACATCGTTTCACCTCCTTCGGTGACACACACCATCGAGCACACCGACGCAGAGCTCCACCACGCTACGACAAGATCGACGAACAATCCACTGTCGCAGCAACTCGCGCCTATAATGGCTTCATGCACGGACCGACATACGGCCCGGCAACTGTCAACGTGCCGCCGCTTTGTGCTGGCCACAACCAGCACAACACTGGCAAAGGACGAACCTAGCTCTTCAGCTCTCTATTCCCTCAACCTAGCTCTTGATCCCAAATGTTGGGAATTACCATTCCATTTTCAATGGGAGAGGTTACATGGGGTATTTATAGGGTACAAGAGTGGGAGGCTCTAGAACAGCCTACAAGCAACAAGCAAATTTGAACTTCACTCTAGGCAAAATCAAATTTTACTACTATCTACTTGCTGCTTAAGTAATCTATGTTCCTAGGAGCTACTACTACCTTCTGCCCACTTCTACACCATTCCACACACTTTTACAAGGATTATCTCACACTTTACATCCAATGAATTATGTTTTCAGTCAGGGCTGATTATCTCACTGTCCCGAGGCCTCTGTGAATGCAAGAACCTGACGGAAAGATAAAGTTGCTTGCATATGCATGAGTCCAGATATTCCAGTGACTCTGTTATATGTTACTTGCTAGGCATTAAAGCTTCGTATTTGATGCTCATAACAGTAGGCAACAGATGATTAATGGATTTTACTATGTTGAATTGAATAGTGGATTAACAGATGCAAAATATTATATTTGGCATTTTATGTTGCAGTGAGTAAACTTATGCATTAAATTATGTATGCTATATTTTTCTGATATTCGTCGAATCACGGCAGATGTGTGGATCATCAGCTCTTCCTTCCCCACTTATGAAGCGGTGGGAGGAAGTGACAGGTCACCGTCTTTTGGAACGCTATGGCATGACTGAGGTTGAAAACATAAACATAAATTAATGTTTGTCCTAGTGATTATACTGCATGGCTTCTGACACACCTGCTGGTTGCAGTTTGTCATGGCACTATCTAATCCATTGAATGGTGTACGGAAAGAAGGTACAGTTGGTAAACCTCTTCCTCGTGTTGAGGTACAATGAACAATTCCATTATTCTGCATATTCTGTTTATCATCACAGCACTAAAGGTATTTGTCTCACCAGGCCAAGATCATCATCGACAATGGGACTGAAACTACCACTGGAGTTGGTGAGCTCTGTATTAGAAGTCCATCCCTTTTCAAAGAATACTGGAGAAAACCAGAGGTATATTTTTTTATTCATAACTGATTTTATGGTGTACATTGTTGGAAGATTACCATTCCATATTATTATAGTAGTATAATTTCCTGCACCTATGATATACAAAGACAAACTGTACAAGTTTTTGTTCAAATATAATACTGTGTTGGCAATGACATTTCTTCTGAACTGTGTTCCACAAATTTACCAGTGTGTGTGTAAAATCTGGACATTGGGGGACCAGTAGGACAAATTTAGATGGTAACTTAACCATAAGGGAACAAGTGGGCACAAGAAGTTAATATCCAATGTTTCGTCATGGAAAATGGTGCATTTTTGTTGGCAGGTTACAGCTGAATCCTTTGTAGATGGTGGATTCTTCAAGACAGGTGACACAGCAACTGTAGATGATGATGGATACTTCATAATTTTAGGGCGTAAGTGCTGATTTATGCACAGACACTGCCACGTCCTTCTAGTTCCTATTTTCTTTGTGTCATGATATTACTGCCTGAGGCAAAGATTTTTGGATTGCCATATGTTTCATCTGTGTTACTCTGTGCAGGCACGAATGCTGACATTATGAAAGTCGGTGGTTATAAGCTGTCAGCACTAGAAATCGAGGCGGTCCTGATGGAGGTAAAGTCATATGTACTGGAAACTCCTTTTAAAAGCTTAGTCACTTGATATAGCTAGTCGCTGCATGGAAAATATATGCTGTCATTTAAACTGCACTTTAGTTCTTATTATCTCTTCAGATCACGAATACTTTCAGCATTTAACCTGTATTAGTTTGAAAGATTTTTGGAAGGCTTCACACTGCAGTCAAACATGTCCCTTATTCACTCATCAAACGTTTTCTTCTTCAGCATGAGGCTGTACTGGAATGTGCTGTCCTTGGCTTGCCTGACGATGCTTATGGAGAGGTCATATGTGCAATAATTGTGCCTAATGAGGATGCAAAGAAAAGGGCAGAGCAAGACTTGAAGCCAGCACTAACCTTGGAAGCATTGACAAGCTGGTCAAAAGATAGACTTGCTCCATACAAGGTTTGCTATTATTTTCCCTTTCTCTAGCTGCTTTATACAATTTTATTGGTGTGGTTACCTTTTTTCCAAGGTCATTGTTGTCCTGACATTCTTATGTATTAATCTTTTCTTGAACTAGTTGGCAGATATGACGTAGTGTTCGATCTGTTAACAGTAAAAGCTAGAAGCATTCATTATGTTAACACGTTAACACAATATTCATGAATCATTGACGACATTTATGATTTTATTACACTTAAATTTACATCGCTAGACTTTATACGTTATCCTTTCACCAAGTGAGTTACCTCCTTTCTGTCTACGACAGATTCCAACAAGATTGTATTTGTGGGATTCCCTTCCTCGGAATGCCATGGGAAAGGTGCACAAATTATCTCCTTTCAATAGCCCTCTAGTATTAAGCTTGTTACTGACGTTATTACAACATTTTTCAGGTTAACAAGAAGGAGCTGAAGAAACTATTAGGCGCTTAGCCGCGATTATAGCTTCTAGACTGCTTTACTTGCCGGGAATTATCGGAAGGAAGATTTATACTAGCTAGCGACTGGTAAATAAGTGTTTTTGTTGTCGTGTAAGAATAATATGTACTCCAGTATTGAACTTTAAGCTTCAACTGATAAAAAAAAATTATGTTGAGAAAAGGCACTAGTAGTAGAATTCTTGTTATGGCCTGAGTTGCACTGCGCATATTTGAAACCTACTTCAGCCACTGATGCTGTGCAATGTCAGGATCATTTCTAAAACCTGCGATTTCGGGGGGCATCCAGATACAATATTATGAACTAGAATGTCCTGACGGGCGATATGAGTTCATTGTTCAGCCCTGCCACCGCAAGCATCATACACCAAGCCTTCCGAATTCAGGGTTCAGTAACTTCAGTTCGAGATTACACCACAGGTTCCCGGTCACCCTCGTCTTCCCAATCCACGTTCTTGCCCTCCTCGCCGTACGCCCAGCTGCACCAAGCGAAGTACATGAAGTTCACCAGGCCATAGCACGCGAGCAGCCAGTAATAGTAATCGTAGTGCCCGGCGTCCAAGTCGTCCACGAGCCAGCTCGTCTTTCCCCCGCGCGTGCTCGCCGCCTGGACCACTTTGACAACGAGGGCGCCGGCCAGGTTACCCACGCCCATGGCCATGTACAGCAGCGACATGCTGAAGCTGGCCATGCTCTTGGGCAGCTCCTTGTAGAAGAACTCGATCTCCCCGATCACACCGAACGCTTCGGCGAGCCCCACGAGCATGAACTGCGGCACCAGCCAGAACGCCGTGATGGTGAAACCGCGCTGCGACAGCCGGCGCCGAGCTCCCTCCACCACGGCGGCCACGGTCATCGCGGCGGTCGCAAGGAGCAGGCCCCCGCCGATGCGCTGCTTCATGGTGAGCCCTCGCGGGTTGCCCGTGTACCGCTGCAGCGCCGGCGCGATCCACTTGTCGTAGCTGGCGGACCACAGCGACATGGTGGCCATGTTGAACAGAGCGAGGGAGCCACTGGGGACGTTGAACCCACCCGAGCCCAGCCGCCGGTCCATCTTGTCGGCCTGCTTCACGGCGAAGCTCTGGTTCATTGCCAGAGCGAGGAAGACGGTGGACGACCAGATCGGCATGACGCGGATCGCCGACTTGAGCTGCTCTACCTGATCCACCGTGCACAGTTTCTTCCCGCTGTTTTCGTCCCGCTCGGACGCCGCCGCGTCGGCGACGTCGCTGGCCGCGTCCTCGCTGATCATGCACGCCTTGTTCAAGAACCTAAGCTGGTCTGTTGGTACGGTGAGCTTGCAATCCTTGACGTGATAGTACACGCCATCCTCGGTCGTCGCCGGCAACCGCGCCCGGTTGTTCCTGATCGCGGCGAGGACGGCGTCGCCTACCCCGCACAACATCGTCTTGTTGCCCTTCTCCTTGATGTAAAGCCCTGAGCCGAGGAGGAAGCTCACCGTGGAGAGCAGCATGAGGCACATCGGCACCGCAAACCCGGCGCTCCACCCGACGTTGTCCTGCACGTAGATGATGACAGTGACTGCGACCGTGAAGGCCACGCCGACCGACGCGTAGTAGGCGTTGAAGTAGGCCTGCAGGATCCTGGACCGCCTCTCCTTGGGGTGCCTCGAGAACTGGTCCGCGCCGAACGCCATCGAGCACGGCCGCACGCCGCCGGCGCCGACGGACAGGAACGCGAAGCTGGCGAGAAGCCACACGAGGTGCCTGGCTCCCGGCGGCGCGCATTGGTCGCCGTTGCACGGAGGCGGCCGCGCTCTAGGTATCATGGCGCTCAGCCACAGGAAGATCATGCCCTGCGAGAACAACAACAGAAGAAAAACTAAGCATCGATCACTTCTCATTTTCTGCTGCGAGAGGGAAAGATAGAACAACGCTAATGAATCTGTGATCACGAGACACTTACAATTAGGCAGGACACGGAGCCTAACGCGACGGCCATGAACCGGCCGAGGTACATATCGGCTACCACGGCGCCGGGAATCGGGGCGAAATTCGACACCGCGCTCCAGACGAACAGCATCGTTTGGGAGGCGACGTTGCTCAGGTGGTACTGCTTGGTCAGGTACGTGATCATGTTGGTGTTGAGCCCAAATCCTGCAACCTTCTCCAGCATCTCATTTGCTACGTATCCAAAAAAAGAACGGAAAAGTGGCATCAAATCGAAGTGAAGAAAATTAGAAAAAAAACGCAGTTATTAGCACAAAATCAACAATTGCCAGGAGCTGATTGGAATCACATCAAAGCAAACAAAGTTTAGATCGAACTGAAGAAGACAAGCACTCTCAGCGTCAGTTCTTTGAAATTCACTCCCGGCCTCCCACAGACCAATTACTTCCAGAGAAGAACAAACAGACTTACAGATGATAAAAGGGAGTGCCTTGAATCCGCCCTTGCCCTCGCCGCGCACTGCTTCCTCCGCATCAGGCTCAGCAACAAGGGACCGATCCATGATGCAGCGCGAATGGTTTTCGGCCAGAGCACCGCTACTGCATCTTTCTACCCCCCCGGCACCAAAATGACGCGATAAATAGGTTCATCGGTAGACGGCAGGTAGGTCACAATGCCGACAGCTATTAGCTCCCGTCTAGGTAAGCAGCCAGCGGCGATTGGAATTCTTTTCTTTTTCCTCTCGAACAACAGTTTTCTGAAACTAACGTTTCAGACTTGAGTGATATGTATGGGAGATTTGTCTCAAGAATCACTGAAAGAAGAGAGAAGAATTTGAAGATGGAGGAATTCTGCTGCAAATAGCAAAAGGTGTTGCTATTTGTGAACGTTGGTGTGATTTAACTTTGAACTTTTGCACTCCCACG